>MU109007.1:0-16950 GCA_012274485.2 Sinapis alba | reverse complement strand
AAAAATATCAATTCTTTTGTGAAACGGAGACAACAAAGGATCCAAACCTATTTGACAATCATCATATGTCAGTGAACAATGCATATATGCAATAAAACAAGATTGTCATAATTTTTGAATTTTTCTTAAAATATGTGAGTTAACCACTACGAAATATTGAGTTTTTCAGTAAGTGATGTATTTTCCAATTTTTGTAGTTTTTAATGTTTTGTAAAATTTCTAACCACTCTATTTATTTGTATTGATGTATTATATACTCTATTTCAGGGCATATTGACATCATTTCTAATTTTTAAACTAATAATTTAATAAAACATCATATTATGTAAAAATTAGTGGAATAAACACTAAAAATATCAATTCTTTAGTGAAACGGAGACAAAAAAGGATCCAAACCTATTTGACCATCATCATATGTCAGTGAACAATGCATCTATGCGTTAAAACAAGATTGCCATAATTTTAAATTTTTCTTAAAATATGTGAGTAAACCTCTACGAAAATATTGTGTTTTTCGGTAAGTGATGTATTTTCCAAATTTTGTAGTTTTTAATGTTTTGTAAAATTTCTAACCACATTATTTATTTGTATTAATGTATTATATACTCTATTTCAGTGCATATTGACATCATTGCTAATTTTTATACTAATAATTTAATAAAACATCATATTATGTAAAAATAAGTGGAATAAACACTAAAAATATCAATTCTTTAGTGAAACGGAGACAACAAAGGATCCAAACCTCTTTCACCATCATCCTATGTCAGTGAACAATGCATCTATGCATTAAAACAAAATTGTCATAATTTTTGATTTTTTCTAAAATATGTAGGTTAACCCCTACGAAAATATTGAGTTTTTCGGTAAGTGATGTATTTTCCAAATTTTGTAGTTTTTAATGTTTTGTAAAATTTCTAACCACTTTCTTTATTTGTATTAATGTATTATATACTCTACTTCAGGGCATATTGACATCATTTCTAATTTTTAAACTAATAATTTAATAAAACATCATATTATGAAAAAAATAGTGGCATAAACACTAAAAAATATCAAATCTTTTGTGAAACGGAGACAACAAAGGATCCAAACCTCTTTGACCATCATCCTATGTCATTGAACAATGCATCTATGCATTAAAAGAAGATTGTCATAATTTTTGAATTTTTCTTAAAATATGTGGGTTAACCCCTACGAAAATATTGAGTTTTTCAGTAAGTGATGCATTTTCCACATTTTGTAGTTTTTAATGTTTTGTAAAATTTCTAACCACTTTCTTTATTTGTATTAATGTATTATATACTCTATTTTAGTGCATATTGACATCATTTCTAATTTTTAAACTAATAATTTAATAAAACATAATATTATGTAAAAAATAGTGGAATAAACACTAAAAATTTAATTTTTTAGTGAAACGGAGACAACAAAGGATCCAAACCTATTTGACCATCATCCTATGTCAGTGAACAATGCTTCTATGCGTTAATACAAAATTGTCATAATTTTGATTTTTTCTTAAAATATGTGGGTTAACCCCTACGAAAATATTGAGTTTTTCGTTAACTGATGTATTTTCAAAATTTTGTAGTTTTTAATGTTTTGTAAAATTTCTAACCACTTTCTTTATTTGTTTAATGTAATATATACTCTATTTCAGGGCATATTGACATCATTTCTAATTTTTAAACTAATAATTTTATAAAATATCATATTATGAAAAAAATAGTATAATAAACACTAAAAAAATATCAATTCTTTTGTGAAACGGAGACAACAAAGGATCCAAACCTATTTGACCATCATCATATGTCAGTGAACAATGCATATATGCAATAAAACAATATTGTCATAATTTTTGAATTTTTCTTAAAATATGTGGGTTAACCCCTACGAAAATATTGAGTTTTTCGGTAAGTGATGTATTTTCCAAATTTTGTAGTTTTTAATGTTTTGTAAAATTTCTAACCACTTTATTTATTTATATTAATGTATTATATACTCTATTTCAGGTCATATTGACATCATTTCTAATTTTTAAACTAATAATTTAATAAAACATCATATTATGTAAAAATTAGTGGAATAAACACTAAAAATATCAATTCTTTAGTGAAACGGAGACAACAAAGTATCCAAACCTATTTGACCATCATCATATGTCAGTGAACAATGCATCTATGCCTTAAAAAAAGATTGCCATAATTTTAGAATTTTTCTTAAAATATGTAGGTGAACCCCTACGAAAATATTGTGTTTTTCGGTAAGTGATGTATTTTCCAAATTTTGTAGTTTTTAATGTTTTGTAAAATTTCTAACCACTTTCTTTATTTGTATTAATGTATTATATACTCTATTTCAGGGCATATTGACATCATTTCTAATTTTTAAACTAATAATTTAATAAAACATCATATTATGTAAAAATAGTATAATAAACACTAAAAAAATATCAATTCTTTTGTGAAACGGAGACAACAAAGGATCCAAACCTATTTCACCATCATCATATGTCAGTGAACAATGCATATATTCATTAAAACAAGATTGTCATAATTTTTGAATTTTTCTTAAAATATGTGGGTTAACCCCTACGAAAATATTGAGTTTTTCGGTAAGTGATGTATTTTCCAAATTTTATAGTTTTTAATGTTTTGTAAAATTTCTAACCACTTTATTTATTTGTATTAATGTATTATATACTCTATTTCAGGTCATATTGACATCATTTCTAATTTTTAAACTAATACTTTAATAAAATATCATATTATGTAAAAATTAGTGGAATAAACACTAAAAATATCAATTCTTTAGTGAAACGGAGACAACAAAGGATCCAAACCTGTTTGACCATCATCATATGTCAGTGAACAATGCATATATGCATTAAAACAAGATTGTCATAATTTTTGAATTTTTCTTAAAATATGTGGGTTAACCCCTACGAAAATATTGTGTTTTTCGGTAAGTGATGTATTTTCCAAATTTTGTAGTTTTTAATGTTTTGTAAAATTTCTAACCACTTTCTTTATTTGTATTAATGTATTATATACTCTATTTCAGTGCATATTGACATCATTTCTAATTTTTAAACGAATAATTTAATAAGACATCATATTATGTAAAAATTAGTGGAATAAACACTAAAAATATCAATTCTTTAGTGAAACGGAGACAAAAAAGGATCCAAACCTCTTTCACCATCATCCTATGTCAGTGAACAATGCTTCTATGAGTTAAAACAAAATTGTCATAATTTTTTATTTTTTCTTAAAATATGTGGGTTAACCCCTATTAAAATATTGAGTTTTTCGGTAATTGATGTATTTTCAAAATTTTGTAGTTTTTAATGTTTTGTAAAATTTCTAACCACTTTCTTTATTTGTATTAATGCATTATATACTCTATTTCAGTGCATATTGACATCATTTCTAATTTTTATACTAATAATTTAATAAAACATCATATTATGTAAAAATTAGTGGAATAAACACTAAAAATATCAATTCTTTAGTGAAACGGAGACAACAAAGGATCCAAACCTCTTTCACCATCATCCTATGTAAGTTAACAATGCATCTATGCATTAAAACAAGATTGTCATAATTTTTGAATTTTTCTTAAAATATGTGGGTTAACCCCTACGAAAATATTGAGTTTTTCGGTAACTGATGTATTTTCCAAATTTTGTAGTTTTTATTGTTTTGTAAAATTTCTAACCACATTCTTTATTTGTATTAATGTATTCTATACTTTATTACAGGGTATATTGACATCCTTTCTAATTTTTAAACAAATAATTTAATGAAACATCATAGTATGAAAAAAATAGTGGAATAAGCACTAAAAAAATATCAATTCTTTTGTGAAACGGAGACAACAAAGGATCCAAACCTATTTGACCATCATCATATGTCAGTGAAAAATGCATCTATTCATTAAAACAAGATTGCCATAATTTTTGAATTTTTCTTAAAATATGTGGGTTAACCCCTACGAAAATATTGTGTTTTTTGGTAAGTGATGTATTTTCTAAATTTTGTAGTTTTTAATGTTTTGTAAAATTTCTAACCACTTTCTTTATTTGTATTAATGTATTATATACTCTATTTCAGGGCATATTGACATCATTTCTAATTTTTAAAACTAATAATTTAATAAAACATCATATTATGAAAAAAATAGTATAATAAACACTAAAAAAATATCAATTCTTTTGTGAAACGGAGACAAGAAAGGATCCAAACCTATTTGACCATCATCATATGTCAGTGAACAATGCATATATGCATTAAAACAAGATTGTCATAATTTTTGAATTTTTCTTAAAATATGTGGGTTAACCCCTACGAAAATATTGAGTTTTTCGGTAAGTGATGTATTTTCCAAATTTTGTAGTTTTTAATGTTTTGTAAAATTTCTAACCACTTTATTTATTTGTATCAATGTATTATATACTCTATTTCATTGCATATTGACATCATTTCTAATTTTTAAACTAATAATTTAATAAAACATCATATTATGTAAAAATTAGTGGAATAAACACTAAAAATATCAATTCTTTAGTGAAACGGAGACAACAAAGGATCCAAACCTATTTGACCATAATATTATGTCAGTGAACAATGCATCTATGCGTTAAAACAAGATTGCCATAATTTTTGAATTTTTCTTAAAATATGTGGGTTAACCCCTACGAAATATTGAGTTTTTCGGTAAGTGAAGTATTTTCCAAATTTTGTAGTTTTTAATATTTTGTTAAATTTCTAACCACTTTCTTTATTTGTATTAATGTATTATATACTCTATTTCAGGTCATATTGACATCATTTCTAATTTTTAAACTAATAATTTAATGAAACATCATAGTATGAAAAAAATAGTGGAATAAACACTAAAAAAATATCAATTCTTTTGTGAAACGGAGACAACAAAGGATCCAAACCTCTTTCACCGTCATCCTATGTCAGTGAACAATGCATTTATGCATTAAAAGAAGATTGTCATAATTTTTGATTTTTTCCTAAAATATGTGGGTTAACCCCTACGAAAATATTGAGTTTTTCGGTAAGTGATGTATTTTCCAAATTTTGTAGTTTTTAATGTTTTGTAAAATTTCTAACCACTTTCTTTATTTGTATTAATGTATTATATACTCTATTTCAGTGCATATTGACATCATTTCTAATTTTTAAACTAATAATTTAATAAAACATCATATTATGTAAAAATTAGTGGAATAAACACTAAAAATATCAATTCTTTAGTGAAACGGAGACAACAAAGGATCCAAACCTATTTGACCATCATCATATGTCAGTGAACAATGCATCTATGCGTTAAAACAAGATTGCCATAATTTTTAAATTTTTCTTAAAATATGTGGTTTAACCCCTACGAAAATATTGTGTTTTTCGGTAAGTGATGTATTTTCCAAATTTTGTAGGTTTTAATGTTTTGTAAAATTTCTAACCAATTTCTTTATTTGTATTAATGTATTATATACTCTATTTCAGTGCATATTGACATCATTTCTAGTTTTTAAACTAATAATTTAATAAAACATCATATTATGTAAAAATTAGTGGAATAAACACAAAAAATATCAATTTTTTAGTGAAACGGAGACAACAAAGGATCCAAACCTCTTTCACCATCATCCTATGTAAGTTAACAATGCATCTATGCATTAAAACAAGATTGTCATAATTTTTAATTTTTCTTAAAATATGTGGGTTAACCCCTACGAAAATATTGAGTTTTTCGGTAACTGATGTATTTTCCAAATTTTGTAGTTTTTATTGTTTTGTAAAATTTCTAACCACATTCTTTATTTGTATTAATGTATTCTATACTTTATTAGAGGGTATATTGACATCCTTTCTAATTTTTAAACAAATAATTTAATAAAACATCATATTATGTAAAAATTAGTGGAATAAACACTAAAAAAATATCAATTTTTAGTGACACGGAGACAACAAAGGATCCAAACCTCTTTCACCATCATCCTATGTCAGTGAACAATGCATATATGCGTTAAAACAAAATTGTCATAATTTTTGATTTTTTCTTAAAATATGTGGGTTAACCCCTACGAAAATATTGTGTTTTTCGGTAAGTGATGTATTTTCCAATTTTTGTAGTTTTTAATGTTTTGTAAAATTTCTAACCACTTTCTTTATTTGTATTATTGTATTATATACTCTATTTCAGTGCATATTGACATCATTTCATATTTTTAAACTAATAATTTAATAAAACATCATATTATGTAAAAATTAGTGGAATAAACACTAAAAATATCAATTCTTTAGTGAAACGGAGACATAAAAGGATCCAAACCTCTTTCACCATCATCCTATTTGAGTGAACAATGCTTCTATGCGTTAAAACAAAATTGTCATAATTTTCGATTTTTCTTAAAATATGTGGGTTAACCCCTACGAAAATATTGAGTTTTTCGGTAAGTGATGTATTTTCCAAATTTTGTAGTTTTTAATGTTTTGTAAAATTTCTAACCACTTTATTTATTTGTATTAATGTATTATATACTCTATTTCAGGTCATATTGACATCATTTCTAATTTTTAAACTAATAATTTAATAAAACATCATTTTATGTAAAAATTAGTGGAATAAACACTAAAAATATCAATTCTTTAGTGAAACGGAGACAACAAAGGATCCAAACCTATTTGACCATCATCATATGTCAGTGAACAATGCATCTATGCGTTAAAACAAGATTGCCATAATTTTTAAATTTTTCTTAAAATATGTGGGTTAACCCCTACGAAAATATTGTGTTTTTCGGTAAGTGATGTATTTTCCAAATTTTGTAGGTTTTAATGTTTTGTAAAATTTCTAACCAAATTCTTTATTTGTATTAATGTATTATATACTCTATTTCAGTGCATATTGACATCATTTCTAACTTTTAAACTAATAATTTGATAAAACATCATATTATGTAAAAATTAGTGGAATAAACACTAAAAATATCAATTCTTTAGTGAAACGGAGACAACAAAGGATCCAAACCTCTTTCACCATCATCCTATGTAAGTTAACAATGCATCTATGCATTAAAACAAGATTGTCATAATTTTTGAATTTTTCTTAAAATATGTGGGTTAACCCCTACGAAAATATTGAGTTTTTCGGTAAGTGATGTATTTTCAAAATTTTGTAGTTTTTAATGTTTTGTAAAATTTCTAACCACTTTCTTTATTTGTATTAATGTATTATATACTCTATTTCAGGGCATATTGACATCATTTCTAATTTCTAAAACTACTAATTTAATAAAACATCATATTATGAAAAAATAGTATAATAAACACTAAAAAAATATCAATTCTTTTGTGAAACGGAGACAACAAAGGATCCAAACCTATTTGACCATCATCATATGTCAGTGAAAAATGCATATATGCATTAAAACAAGATTGTCATAATTTTTGAATTTTTCTTAAAATATGATGGTTAACCCCTACGAAAATATTGAGTTTTTCGGTAACTGATGTATTTTCAAATTTTTTTAGTTTTTAATGTTTTGTAAAATTTCTAACCACTTTCTTTATTTGTATTAATGTATTATATACTCTATTTCAGGGCATATTGACATCATTTCTAATTTTTAAAACTAATAATTTAATAAAACATCATATTATGAAAAAAATAGTATAATAAACACTAGAAAAATATCAATTCTTTTGTGAAACGGAGACAACAAAGGATCCAAACCTATTTGACCATCATCATATGTCAGTGAACAATGCATCTATGCGTTAAAACAAGATTGCCATAATTTTTAAATTTTTCTTAAAATATGTGGGTAAACCCCTACGAAAATATTGTGTTTTTCGGTAAGTGATGTATTTTCCAAATTTTGTAGTTTTTAATATTTTGTAAAATTTCTAACCACTTTCTTTATTTGTATTAATGTATTATATACTCTATTTCAGTGCATATTGACATCATTTCTAATTTTTAAACGAATAATTTAATAAAACATCATATTATGTAAAAATTAGTGGAATAAACACTAAAAATATCAATTCTTTAGTGAAACGGAGACAACAAAGGATCCAAACCTCTTTCACNATAATAAACACTAAAAAAATATCAATTCTTTTGTGAAACGGAGACAACAAAGGATCCAAACCTATTTCACCATCATCATATGTCAGTGAACAATGCATATATGCATTAAAACAAGATTGTCATAATTTTTGAATTTTTCTTAAAATATGTGGGTTAACCCCTACGAAAATATTGAGTTTTTCGGTAAGTGATGTATTTTCCAAATTTTGTAGTTTTTAATATTTTTTAAAATTTCTAATCACATTCTTTATTTGTATTAATGTATTCTATACTCTATTTCAGGGTATATTGACATCATTTCTAATTTTAAAACAAATAATTTAATAAAACATCATATCTTGTAAAAATTAGTTGAATAAACACTAAAAACTATCAATTCTTTAGAGAAACGGAGACAACCAAGGATCCAAACCTCTTTGACCATCATCCTATGTCATTGAACAATGCATCTATGCATTAAAACAAGATTTTCATAATTTTTGAATTTTTTCTTAAAATATATGGGTTAACCCCTACGAAAATATTGAGTTTTTCGGTAAATGATGTATTTTCCAAATTTTGTAGTTTTTAATGTTTTGTAAAAATTCTAACCACATTCTTTATTTGTATTAATGTATTCTATGCTTTATTTCAGGGTATATTGACATCATTTCTATTTTTTTAAAAAACAATTTAATAAAATATCATATATTGTAAAAATTAGTGGAATAAACACTAAACAATTATCATTTTTTTAGAGAAACGGATATAACAAAGAATCCAAACCTATTTGACCATCATCATACGTCAGTGAACAATGCATCTATGCATTAAAACAAGATTGTCATAATTTTTGTTTTTTCTTAAAATATGTGGGTTAACCCCTACGAAAATATTAAGTTTTTCGGTATGTGATGTATTTTCAAAATTTTGTAATTTTTAAGGTTTGTAAAATTTCTAACCACATTATTTATTTGTATTAATGTGTTCTATACTTTATTTCAGGATATATTGACATCATTTCTAATTTTTAAACAAATAATTTAGTAAAACATCATATACTGTAAAAAATAGTTGAATAAACACTAAAAAATATTAATTCTTTAGTGAAGTGGAGACAACAAAGGATCCAAACCTCTTTGACCATCATCCTATGTCAGTGAACAATGCATCTATGCATTAAAACAAGATTGTCATAATTTTATAATTTTTTTAAAATATGTGGGTTAACCCCTACAAAAATAATGAGATTTTCGGTAAGTGATGTATTTTCTAAATTTTATAGTTTTTAATGTTTTGTAAAATTTCTAAACACATTCTTTATTTATTTGTATTAATGTATTATATACTCTATTTCAGGACAAATTGACATCATTCTAATTTTTAAACAAATAATTTAATAAAACATCATATGCTTTAAAAATATATTGGAATAAACACTAAAAACTATCAATTCTTTAGAGAAACGGAGACAACAAAGGATCCAAACCTCTTTGACCGTCATCCTCTGTCATTGAACAATGTGTATATGCATTAAAACATGATTGTAATAATTTTTGAATTTTTCTTAAAATATGTGGGTTAACCCCTACGAAAATATTGAGTTTTTCGGTAAGTGATGTATTTTCCAAATTTTGTAGTTTTTAATGTTTTTTAAAATTTCTAATCACATTCTTTATTTGTATTAATGTATTCTATACTCTATTTGATAGTATATTGACATCATTTTAATTTTTAAACAATTAATTTAATAAAATATCATATAATGTAAAAATTAGTGGAATAATTACTAAAAAAATATCAAATATCTAGAGAAACGGAGACAACAAAGGATCCAAACCTTTTTAACCATCATCCTACGTCAGGGAACAATTCATTTATGCATTAAAACAAGATTTTCATAATTTTTGATTTTTTCTTAAAATATGTTGGTTAATCCCTACGAAAATATTGAGTTTTCGGTAAGTGATGTATTTTCCAAATTATGTAGTTTTTAATGTTTTGTAAAATTTATAACCACATTATTTATTTGTATTAATGTATCATATACTCTATTTCAGGGAAAATTGACATCATTTCTAATTTTTAAACAAATAACTTAATAAAACATCATATACTTTAAAAATTAGTGGAATAAACACTATTAAAATTTTAATTCTTTAGAGAAACGGAGACAACAAGGTATCCAAACCTCTTTGACCAACATCTTATGTCAGTGAAAAATGCATCTATGCATTAAAACAAGATTGTCATAATTTTTTATTTTTTCTTAAAACATGTGGGTTAACTCCTACGAAAATATTGAGTTTTTCGGTAAGTGATGTATTTTTCAAATTTGTAGTTTTTAATGTTTTGTAAAATTTCTAACCATATTCTTTATTTATATTAATGTATTCTATACTCTTTTTCATAGTATATTGACATCATTTCTAATTTTTAAATAAATAATTTAATAAAACATCATATACTGTAAAAATTAGTGGAATAAATACTAAAAAATATCAATTCTTTAGTGAAACGGAGACAACAAGAGATCTAAACCTATTTGACCATCATCATATGTCAGTGAACAATGCTTATATGCATTAAAACAAAATTGTCATACTTTTTGAATTTTTCTTAAAATCCGTGGGTTAACCCCTACAAAAATATTGAGTTTTTCGTTAAGTGATGTATTTTCCAAATTATGTAGTTTTAATGTTTTTAAAATTTCTAACCATATTCTTTATTTGTATTAATGTATTTTATACTCTATTTCATAGTATATTGACATCATTTCTAATTTTTAAACAAATAATTTAATAAAACATCATATAGTTTAAAAACTAGTGGAATAAACACTAATAAAATTTCAATTCTTTAGAGAAACGGAGACAACAAGGGATCCAAACCTCTTTGACCATTATCCTATGTCAGTGAACAATGCATTTATGCATTAAAACAAGATTTTCATAATTTTTGAATTTTTCTTAAAATACGTGGGTTAACCCCTACGAAAATACTAAGTTTTTCAGTAAGTGATGTTTTTTCCAAATTTTATAGTTTTTAATATTTTTAAAATTTTCTAACCACATTCTTTATTTGTATTAATGTATTCTATATCTATTTCAGGGTATATTGAAATCATTTCTAATTTTTAAACAAATAATTTAATAAAAAATTATATACTTTAAAAATTAGTGGAATAAACACTAAAAACTATCAATTCTTTAGAGAAACGGAGACAACAAAGAATTTAAACCTCTTTGACCATTATCCTATATCAGTGAACAATGCATTTATGCATTAAAACATATGGGTTAATCCCTACGAAAATACAAATTTAAATTTTTCTTAATTTATGTAGGTAATGTATGGTGAGCATTAAAAGATTAACGATTAAATGTTAGTTTTTCATAAATATATTTTAATTATTTATATATAATATGTTTTACCAAATTTTACAGTTTCCTTTTTGGTTCCTTTTCTAATTTCATATGAAATAGACTTACTCAATAGTTTTTCATAAGAAAAGAAGTGAATAAGAATTATATATAATAAATATTCTTTGTAAATGGTAAGAAGTTTAAAAACGAAGGAGAATGTAACCTTCTCATTTATTTCTTCAGTTAGATCTGTTGGACCCAAAAACATTTTTTTTAAAAACAAATATTTTGCAATTTGTTTGGTTTGGTTTAGTACGATTTTCAAGTCAAATAAACAAAAGAACCGAATATTACAAATACTATAACATATTATTGATATAATAAAAATGAATGACAACCAATATTACAAAATTTATATACAACACCAACTTTAACACTTTATTTACGACAATAAATAAATACAAACGTAAGAGTATAAAACCAAACACAAAAAAAAAAGGTATAAAACCAAACACAAAAACACTTAAAAACACAATCCACTATACCACTGATTAATTAATAATCAATTTGAAGCACTATATACCGAGTAAAATTAGATAAAATTATAAAAGACCAGAGTCGAAAACGACGCCGGTTGATGGCAACCATGATTTTCCGTCAATAAACCCCGAAACGGTAAACCCTTGAGCTTCAGTCAACGTCAACGCAGGGTGGTACCCAGGCCAACTAACCCGACCCGAAACCGATGACCCAGGACCCGAGTTTCCAAACTCTCCGTAGTACAGTGTCTTCAAAGCGAAGCTGCCCGACCAAGGAAACCAACCCGAAGGACGAATGGAACCGTCCAAAACCGATTGCATCACAACGGTTCTCGAATACTCTTTCCACGGTCGACCCAAATAAGTCCCGGTCGAACCGGTTATTCTGCAATTATGAATCGCTATCCCGGTATTCTGGTTCGGGTCGGATCTTCCTTGTGCCGTGACGTAGTTCTGATCTGAGGAGCCTTTTCGTGAGGCGATGTTGCAGCTCTGGAAAACTACGGCGGAGTTTCCGAAGATGAAGTCGACGGTGCCGGTTATGTCGGTTTCACGGTAGAATTGTCGTTTTGAGAGAGTGTAGAGTGTGTCTTGGTATGCGTCGATGGAGCAGCGGTATACAACGGATCTGTCTGACCCGACCCGTAAGGCTACTGCTTGCTCCGCGTTGGGTCCGGCGCTGTTCACGAATGTTATGTCCCGAGCTATGAATCCGTCTCCCATAGCGGCTTTCATAAATTAACAAAATAATAGTAACAATTACTTTTACTAATTACAGTATAAACTAAAGTACAACAGTCAACAATCGTAAATATAGATAAATAATATAATTATTAAATTTAAATATGTAAAGCTGATTAAGAAATACTTTAAAATAGTAGTAAAACAAATTTTATCCTAAAAATAGTAAGTGAAATTTACAGAAATTAAATTTACTAAACTGTATAAAATTAACTATAAATAAAATGATTTTTCTAAAAGTTTCTTTTTTAGAGGAATCTTTCAGGTGTTCAAAGTTGGTCTAGACACTAGGATAAATAATAATCTTCTAAAATGCCTAACAACCATAGTAATTTCTTAAACATTTAAAAAGTACAAGGAAATTTAATAAGTCATGATAACCAGAAAATAAAGTAGTTAAAAACATGAATAATGAATCATATACAAAATACATATATTCTATTTTAATTTAGAGTTTTGGATGTAGTAGTAAGCATTATGGTTTAGAATTTAAGATAATTTAGTTTTTTCTGTTTGATAAATGATATTTTGTTATTTTTATATATGCTATTTTGTGATAAAAATATTTCATGTTTTTTTCTTTGAGAAAAAATAATATTAATGAGATTTGTCCAAATTAATTAATTTATTGATTTTATGATAAAATGGTAAGGATAATCTCACCGACGGTAGCGGTTTGGTAAGTACTATAGCCGCCTCTGGCACTTCTGCTACCGACAATAACTGTTTTGCCTTTGCCGTCTCCAACCAACATAACGTTCTTCTGTTTGGTCGGAATATTAAGATTCTCTTTATAGGTTCCAGCTGTTAAGTGAATGACGCTTCTGCCACCAGTCCCCTCCTCCAAAGACGCCAACGCTTCCGTTATGCTCAAGTGTGTCCCGCTTCCATCGGCAGCCACCACAGCATGAGGTCTAAGCTCTGTGACCGAAGCTTCTAAAAGCTTACGGTCCGACAAAGAAACCCACGTAGGAAACTCCTGTCCGGACAATAGTTTCCGACCACCGGTTGCACGACGTTTCGGCTTAGCAGAAACAAACATGTCTAGCGAATTGGTCAGTAAACCGGTGAGGTTACTCACAACGGAATCCATAGTGAATCCGTCTTTATGTAAGCTCGTTTTCTCACTGAGACTTTGCTTACAAGTCTCTTGATTAGTCAACGCAGCGCTTAGCCACGTATGGACATCCTCATTGACGTGATCTTTAGGGTTTATGACGATGCGAGACAACATGTCGAGTGTGTCGTCAAGCAGCGCAAGACAGTCGTTGACAGGATCGAGCGTGAGGGTTTGAGAAGTATGGAGCGAGAGCGTGAGTCTGAAGGCGAGAGAGTGGGCTAAGAGAGCCTGGTCCAAGCTGTGTTGGACTGAGTTGAGAAACCCATCGTTTGAGTATTTGGTTCTTGATGATGATGACTCGGAGTTTGGGTGTCTTGAGAATTTTGAGAACTTAGAGTTTGATGAATTGGCAAACACTAAAGGATGAAGATGGAAGAGGTTTAAGATGAGAAAAAACAATAGTTTGATCCGGAATTTATGATTTGGTAAGGAGGAGGATGTAGATGCCATGTTGTGATTTATGTGCAACTTTTGATGGTTTGAATGTAGTAGAGAAGAAGTGTTATGTGATTGGTAATAATAATCTACTATATATAGACATTGTTTCAGAATCAAAAGTAGTACTAGGTGTACTAAAAGTTCTTGTTAAAGATGGGGTGGACCAATTTCGTAAACTCTAGTTCCAAAGATAGGGAAGCGACTTGTTAGTATATTATCAAGTCAATTATCTCCTCCTTGCTATTAAAATTTACTTTGAAGTTATACTGGCTCGGCTCTGTAAGAAAACAAGTTACTGTTCTGTTGCAATAAAATTAATTAAAAATCAAAATATTAAATTATCATTTTATTGTCTGTCAGATTCATTCAGATAATGTTTATTTTCTCATTTTTCTTCTTCTGTATTAAGCTATATTTTGATTAAAATTATAATTAGAGTGTTGCATATATATGTATGTAAGATTATGTTTGATAAGATTTTGTAAGTTTTTGGTTGGTACAAGTGTTAATACTGTATCATAGCATTGATTCAAGTTTGTTAGATCATGATTAACCTAAGAATATTTAAGAACTGATTCTTAGTTTTTTTAGTTAAAAAATAAAAAAATAATTTTTTAACTTCCGCTAAGAACCCAACTTAAGAATTCCGGGCTAATGCTTTTAAATAGGCGTTTCGTTGTATAAAATACAGACAGGTTTTGCTTCTTCTTTTATTGGTAAAATCAGGATTTTATTTTTCTCTCGTTATACTGCATGACTCTTAAGTTTCAACCAATTATATAGCAAAACGAATGAGGAAAAATATATTTAACCAATTAAATCCAATTGTAAACCTTTTTTGCATATAAGACAGCCACATCCCTTCCTGTCTGGTAATAATTTTGGCTTTTTGAAAGGTTGATTTGTTTTGTTTCTTAGCATTTAATGTTTTATATTGATTCGTTACCTCATTCTCTTTTTGGGGTAACAAAGTTCAACTGGTTGCTTAGTTGACATCTAAACATAGAGATTGTATAGTAATGCAAACCTAAGTAATTTGCAATTCTATTTTCGTACACTTTTTTTTGGAAAATATATAATTATATATGCCTAAAACTGAAACCCGGTCCATGAAGACCAGTTGAACCTAGCTAACTCTTTGCGACCAGTCAAAGACTCAAAATAGCTGTATATGATTGTGAATCACGAGGACCATATATGTAATCTCTTAATCTCTTCATCTATTCCATAAGATAAAATGCTTAAAGTTTTGTTTGTTTCATAACACACCGATTCATTTAGTTAACAACTTCATATTATAGCGAATATTGAAATTTATCTAGCATGAGATGTTAATGTAACACCAACTTGTCTAATAAATGTTTCTCCGATTAAATGATTTTACGAATGGACCCCGATAGTGTTCCATGTATGTAATGATTTAATGTACACCTTTAGACAAAAAAAAAAAAAACTTGAATCGGGTTTAGATGTTGCCAGAAACCATAGCTCATGTATTGGCAATTCAGCACTAGTTTCCTGCTTTTTAGAGGTAAAGCTTCTAAAATGTAGTTTACAAAAAAAACAAAAAAAAAGCTTCTAAAATGTGGCTTAAGGATTTATATCAATTGTAACGACCGATGGCTATTGTTTGTGGTTGTCCACGTCTGCTTTTGGTTCATGAATTCTCTTTTCGTCTGATGGTCGATATATTATTTTTGGTAGAGTATACTTGTTTATTAATATTTTAAATTATTATGTGATTCTTTCAGTGTTTTGTCCTCGTCTACAAAATGATAAAAATCATTTTTGAGAGGTTATTCATTTTTAAATTACTTATCTCAAACATAACCATTTTCAGATTGTTTTCAGATAGTGATTAGAAATAAATGCAAATTTATAATGGTATATGTAGCTATAGTTTTCTGAATATCTTCATATGCACCAAAAAAGAAATTTCAGATGATTGTTTGATTTTATGACCTGAAAAAGTTGATAAGAATTTTCAAAGAAGTATGTCGAAAAAGACTATTCATGATTTTAAACTTATTTCATTAATATATTGTACCTTATTATATAAAATTTTCTTAAAATAACCCAACAAATAATTTTTGCTTTATTCTAGATTTTAAAATAGCACAATTTTTTTGTGTGAAAAACTTGGTCATTCCCTAAATGGATACAAATTAATCAAGTCGAAGTATTATGTTCGGATTCTCCTACTATATATAAATTAGTGTTTGAATTCTCTCCATTATAAAAAATTTTAGTCATTTTAATACTGAAATTGTACTATTGGTGAAATATTTTACGATTGCTATTGGTGAAATATGTGTGTATTACAACATATATTAATATATTTGAATCTGAGCTTCAATACGAGAAGAGGATAATACGTTGCATTAAAGGACTCATACTTTTTTTTTGGGATTCTCTGTCATATTTCTTTGGACAGAAAATAAGTTAATATAAGTTTCCGACTTGTTATTATGAAAAGAAGAAATTCAAGAGCAAAAATGTATTGAGATAAATATTTGTTTACGATTTGTATATTGACTATGTGAATGAATAAACTTATAATTCCTTTAGATATGTATTATAACAGTTTCAAAATCTGAATTTGTTTATATGCTTAACTTAACGATATGGATGTAAAAAATAAATACTAATTTTT
>MU109002.1:9570-20035 GCA_012274485.2 Sinapis alba | reverse complement strand
CCTCTTACCCTATCTACTCTCCCTGGTCGTGCTCCCCCTGTCCAGAATGGATAAATGTAAGGTAACTTCTCATCTTGTCTTATTTACCTTCTTCCAAAGTTACTGAGGTAACTTTCCAAAAGTTACTGTGGTAACTTTTGGAGTTACTGTCTCAACCTCAACACTTCTCTTCTCTAATTGATCCATGATCCTCTCAACAAACCACAGGCTATTGCACTTTCATTGGAGGCAATTTGGTAACCTGGAAGAGTAAGAAGCAGAAGGTGGTATCATGCTCAAGTGCTGAAGCAGAATATAAAGCAATGAGGAAGCTTACTAGTGAGCTTATCTGGATCAGGAACCTGCTCAAAGACTTGGGTATAGAGGCATCATCTCCAATCACAATGCATTGTGATAATCAAGCTGCCATACACATAGCATCTAACAATGTGTTCCATGAGAGGACCAAACACATTGAGGTGGATCGCCATAAGGTAAGACAGGCTGTGGAACAAAGGATCATACTACCATGCTATACAAGAAGTGAGGACCAGTTGGCTGATGTGTTCACCAAGTCTGCCAGTACTAAGGTTTTTGAGTTCATACATTTCAAGTTGGGACTCGTGGATCTCTCATCACACTGATCCTATTAGCCTTGAGGTGTTCTACTCTTTTCCTTGGTTTGGTTTTTATCCCAAGTGGTTTTTCTAAACTAAGGTTTTAATGAGGGAATGCTTCATGGTGTCTAAGCTTGATCGGTTCCCATGATCAAGCTTGAGGGGGAGTGTGAATATGAAGCAATAGAAGATAAGGAGTTGAGTTACATCAATAAGAACCAAGTGTGACAAAGAAGAAGAGATCAAAGCAAGAGAAGCACTCGGATGATCAAGGAATGATATAGTAGCTTGTCCGTACAGTTAGGTCAAAAAGTGACCTAACGTACCTTGCAAGACAAGCAAAGGCTTACCTTGAGAAGGAGGGAAGCTCACTTAAATCAGAATGAAAGGAGATGGTCGACAAAGAGGAAGGAGCCGAGAATGACGAAAGTCACGGGTGGAGTTAAGGAAGAAGACCGTTGGCTCCTGTCCCTTTCCAACCTTGCTGGGCGCGCCTCTGCCATGGGTCAGACCTGCCACGGGTCAGACCTGCCACGGATCAGTCCTGCCACAAGCCAGGCCTCCTTTGTTTATTATTTTCTCTAGTCAACTTGTATACATTTTTTATTATATTGTTAGTCTATTTAAAGACATGTACCAAGTTCTGAATTGATTAAGAAATAAGAAATACATTTCTTCTCCTTCTCTCTCTCTCTCGGTTTCGAACTCTCCCTCTCTCACTCTACAAATGTTCTTCATGTTCTTCATCTAGATACACTCTAAAACTCACATAATGGTTCCAAATCAAGCTTCTTACATATTGATTCATCCTGGTTTGATTAGAAGCTTGAAGAACTTGCCATATGTCCAAACATGCTAAACATGGATATCCTGATTAGAAAGTGAATAACTGATTCAACATAACTCCTATGAGATTTATTCAACTTCATGAAAGACTCTCCACTTATTAATGGTGCCAAATCAAGCTTTTTACATAGTGATTCATCCTGGTTTGATTATAAGCTTGAAGAACTTCCCATATGTCCAAACATGCTAAACATGGAGATCCTGATTAGAAAGTTGAATAAATTCTTAACCATAACTCCTTTGGGATTTATACAACTTCATGGATACTCTCCACTGGATATTGTTTCCAAATCAAGCTTCTTACATAGTGATTCATCCTGGTTTGATTAGGAGCTTGAAGAACTTGCCATTTGTCCAAACAGGCTAAACATGGATATCCTGATTAGAAAGTGGAATAACTTATTCAACATAACTCCTTTGGGATTTATTCAACTTCATGGATACTCTCCACTTAATAATGGTTCCAAATCAAGCTTCTTACATAATGATTCATCATGGTTTGATTAGGAGCTTGAAGAACTTGTCATATGTCCAAACATGCTAAACATGGATATAATGGTTAGAAAGTGGAATAACATCTTAAACATAACTCCTTTGGGATTTAATAAACTTCATGGATACTCTCCACTGAATAATGGTTCCAAATCAAGCTTCTTACACAGTGATTCATCCTTGTTTGATTAAAAGCTTGAAGAACTTGCCATATGTCCAAACAGGCTAAACATGGATATCCTGATTAGAAAGTGGAATAACTTATTCAACATAACTCCTATGAGATTTATTCAACTTCATGAAAAAACTCTCCAATTATTAATGGTTCCAAATCAAGCTTTTTACATAGTAATTGATCATGGTTTGATTAGAAGCTTTAGGAACTTGCCATATGTCCAAACTTGCTAAACATGGAAATCCTGATTAGAAAGTGGTATAAATTTTTAAACATAACTCCTTTGGGATTTATTAAACTTCAGGGATACTCTCCACTGAATAATGGTTCCAAATCAAGCTTCTTACATAGTGATTCATCCTAGTTTGAAGAAGCTAGAAGAACTTGCCATATGTCCAAACAAGCTAAACATGGATATCCTGATTAGAAAGTGGAATACCTTATTCAACATAACTCCTATGAGATTTATTCAACTTCATGAAAGACTCTCCACTTATTAATTGTGCCAAATCAAGCTTTTTACATAGTGATTCATCCTGGTTTGATTAGAAGCTTGAAGAACTTGTCATATGTCCAAACAGGCTAAACATGGATATCATGATTAGAAAGTGGAATAACTTCTTAAACATAAATCCTTTGGGATTTATTAAACTTCATGGATACTCTCCACTGAATAATGGTTCCAAATCAAGCTTCTTACATAGTGATTCATCATGGTTTGATTAGAAGCTTGAAGAACTTGCCATATGTTCAAACAGCCTAAACATGTATATCCTGATTAGAAAGTGGAATAACTTATTCAACATAACTCCTATGAGATTTATTCAACTTCATGAAAAACTCTACAATTATTAATGGTTCCAAATCAAGCTTTTTACATAGTAATTCATCCTGGTTTGATTAGAAGCTTGAAGAACTTGCCATATGTCCAAACATGCTAAACATGGATATCCATATTAGATAGTGGAATAACTTCTTAAACATAACTCCTTTGGGATTTATTTAACTTCATGGATACTCTCCACTGAATAATGGTTCCAAATCAAGCTTCTTAAAAAGTGATTCATCCTGGTTTGGTTAGGAGCTTGAAGAACTTGCCATATCTCCTAACAGGCTAAACATGGATATCCTGATTAGAAAGTAAAATAACTTCTTCAACATAACTCCTTGGGAATTATTCAACTTCATGGATACTCTCCACTGAATAATGTTTCAAAATCAAGCTTCTTATATAGTGATTCATCCTGGTTTGATTAGGAGCTTGAAGAACTTGCCATATGTCCAAACAGGCTAAACATGGATATCCTGATTAGAAAGTGGAATAACTTATTCAACATAACTCATATGAGATTTATTCAACTTCATGAAAAACTCTTATACTTTGGGATTTATTCAACTTCATGGAGACTCTCCAATGAATAATGGTTCCAAATCAAGCTTCTTACATAGTGATTCATCCTGGTTTGATTAGGAGCTTGAAGAACTTGTCATATGTCCAAACAGGCTAAACATGGATATCATGATTAGAAAGTGGAATAACTTCTTCAACATAACTCCTTTGGGATTTATTCAACTTCATGGATACTCTCCACTGAATAATGGTTCCAAATCAAGCTTCTTACTTAATGATTCATCCTGGTTTGATTAGAAGCTTCAAGAACTTGCCATATGTCCAAACAGGATAAAATTGGATATCATGATTAGAAAGTGGAATAACTTCTTAAAAATTACTCCTTTGGGATTTATTCAACTTCGTGGATACTCTCCACTGAATAATGGTTCCAAATAAAGCTTCTTACATAATGATTCATCCTGGTTTGATTAGGAGTTTGAAGAACTTTCCATATGTCCAAACAGGCTAAACATGGATATCATGGTTAGAAAGTGGAATAACTTCTTAAACATAACTCCTTTGGGATTTATTAAACTTCATGGATACTCTCCACTGGATAATGGTTCCAAATCAAGCTTCTTACACAGTGATTCATCCTTGTTTGATTAGAAGCTTGAAGAACTTGCCATATGTCCAAACAGGCTAAACATGGATATCCTGATTAGAAAGTGGAATAACTTATTCAACATAACTCATATGAGATTTATTCAACTTCATGAAAAACTCTTATACTTTGGGATTTATTCAACTTCATGGAGACTCTCCAATGAATAATGGTTCCAAATCAAGCTTCTTACATAGTGATTCATCCTGGTTTGATTAGGAGCTTGAAGAACTTGTCATATGTCCAAACAAGCTAAACATGGATATCATGATTAGAAAGTGGAATAACTTCTTCAACATAACTCCTTTGGGATTTATTCAACTTCATGGATACTCTCCACTGAATAATGGTTCCAAATCAAGCTTCTTACTTAATGATTCATCCTGGTTTGATTAGAAGCTTCAAGAACTTGCCATATGTCCAAACAGGATAAAATTGGATATCATGATTAGAAAGTGGAATAACTTCTTAAAAATTACTCCTTTGGGATTTATTCAACTTCGTGGATACTCTCCACTGAATAATGGTTCCAAATAAAGCTTCTTACATAATGATTCATCCTGGTTTGATTAGGAGTTTGAAGAACTTGCCATATGTCCAAACAGGCTAAACATGGATATCATGGTTAGAAAGTGGAATAACTTCTTAAACATAACTCCTTTGGGATTTATTAAACTTCATGGATACTCTCCACTGGATAATGGTTCCAAATCAAGCTTCTTACACAGTGATTCATCCTTGTTTGATTAGAAGCTTGAAGAACTTGCCATAAGTCCAAACAGGCTAAACATGGATATCCTGATTAGAAAGTGGAATAACTTATTCAACATAACTCCTATGAGATTTATTCAACTTCATGAAAAACTCTCCAATTATTAATGGTTCCAAATCAAGATTTTTACATAGTAATTCATCATGGTTTGATTAGAAGCTTGAAGAACTTGCCATATGTCCAAACATGCTAAACATGGATATCATGATTAGAAGGTGGAATAACTTCTTAAACATAACTCCTTTGGGATTTATTAAACTTCATGGATACTCTGCACTGAATAATGGTTCCAAATCAAGCTTCTTACATAGTGATTCATCCTGGTTTGATTAGAAGCTTGAAGAACTTGCCATATGTCCAAACAGGCTAAACATGGATATCTTGATTAGAAAGTGGAATGACTTGTTCAACATAACTCCTATGAGATTATTCAACTTCATGAAAAACTCTCCAATTATTAATGGTTCTAAATCAAGATTTTTACATAGTAATTCATCCTGGTTTGATTAGAAGTTTGAAGAACTTGCCATATGTCCAAATATCCTAAACATGGATATCCTGATTAGAAAGTGGAATAACTCCTTAAACATTACTCCTTTGGGATTTATTCAACTTCATGGATACTCTCCACTGAATAATGTTTCCAAATCAAGCTTCTTACATAGTGATTCATCCTGGTTTGATTAGGAGCTTGAAGAACTTGCCATATGTCCAAACAGGCTAAACATGGATATGCTGGTTAGAAAGTGGAATAACTTATTCAACATAACTCCTATGAGATTTATTCAACTTCATGAAAAACTCTCCAACTTTGGGATTTATTCAACTTCATGGAGACTCTCCACTGAATAATGGTTCCAAATCAAGCTTCTTACATAGTGATTCATCCTTGTTTGATTAGAAGCTTGAAGAACTTGTCATATGTCCAAACAGGCTAAACATGGATATCCTGATTAGAAAGTGGAATAACTTCTTCAACATAACTCCTTTGGGATTTATTCAACTTCATGGATACTCTCCACTGAAAAATGGTTCCAAATCAAGCTTCTTACATAGTGATTCATCCTGGTTTGATTAGGAGCTTGAATAACTTGTCATATGTCTAAACAGGCTAAACATGGATATCCTGATTAGAAAGTTGAATAACTTATTCAACATAACTCCTTTAGGATTTATTCAACTTCATGGATACTCTCCACTGAATAATGGTTCCAAATCAAGCTTCTTACATAATGATTCATCCTGGTTTGATTAGGAGCTTGAAGAACTTGCCATATGTCCAAATATGCTAAACATGGATATAATGGTTAGAAAGTGGAATAACATCTTAAACACAACTCCTTTGGGATTTGTTAAACTTCATGGATACTCTCCACTGAATAATGGTTCCAAATCAAGCTTCTTACACATTGATTCATCATTGTTTGATTAGAAGCTTGAAGAACTTGCCATATGTCCAAACAGGCTAAACATGGATATCCTGATTAGAAAGTGGAATAACTTATTCAACATAACTCCTATGAGATTTATTCAACTTCATGAAAAACTCTCCAACTTTGGGATTTATTCAACTTCGTGGCGACTCTCCACTGAATAATGTTTCCAAATCAAGCTTCTTACATAGTGATTCATCCTGGTTTGATTAGGAGCTTGAAGAACTTGCCATTTGTCCAAACAGGCTAAACATGGATATCCTGATTAAAATGTGGAATAACTTATTCAACATAACTCCTTTGGGATTTATTCAACTTCATGGATACTCTCCACTGAATAATGGTTCCAAATCAAGCTTCTTACATAATGATTCATCCTGGTTTGATTAGGAGCTTGAAGAACTTGCCATATGTCCAAACATGCTAAACATGGATATAATGGTTAGAAAGTGGAATAACATCTTAAACATAACTCCTTTTGGATTTATTAAACTTCATGGATACTCTCCACTGAATAATGGTTCCAAATCAAGCTTCTTACACATTGATTCATCGTTGTTTGATTAGAAGCTTGAAGAACTTGCCATATGTCCAAACAGGCTAAACATGGATATCCTGATTAGAAAGTGGAATAACTTATTCAACATAACTCCTATGAGATTTATTCAACTTCATGAAAAACTCTCCCATTATTAATGGTTCTAAATCAAGCATTTTACATAGTAATTCATCATGGTTTGATTAAAAGCTTGAAGAACTTGCCATATGTCCAAACATGCTAAACATGGAAATCCTGATTAGAAAGTGGAATAACTTCTTAAACATAACTCCTTTGGGATTTATTAAACTTCATGGATACTCTCCACTGAATAAATGTTCCAAATCAAGCTTCTTATATAGTGATTTATCCTGGTTTGATTAGAATCTTGAAGAACTTGCCATATGTCCAAACAAGCTAAACATGGATATCCTGATTAGAAAGTGGAATACCTTATTCAACAAAACTCGTATGAGATTTATTCAACTTCATGAAAGACTCTCCACTTATTAATGGTGCCAAATCAAGCTTTTTACATAGTGATTCATCCTGGTTTGATTAGAAGCTTGAAGAACTTGCCATATGTCCAAACAGGATAAACATGGATATCATGATTAGATAGTGGAATAACTTCATTAACATAACTCCTTTGGGATTTATTAAACTTCATGGATACTCTCCACTGAATAATGGTTACAAATCAAGCTTCTTAAAAAGTGATTCATCCAAGTTTTATTAGGAGCTTGAAGAACTTGCCATATGTCCTAACATGCTAAACATGGATATCCTGATTAGAAAGTGGAATAACTTCTTCAACATAATTCCTTTGGGGTTTATTAAACTTCATGGATACTCTCCACTGAATAATGGTTCCAAATCAAGCTTCTTACATAGTGATTCATCCTTGTTTGATTAGAAGCGTGAAGAACTTGTCATATGTCCAAACAGGCTAAACATAGATATCATGATTAGAAAGTGGAATAACTTCATTAACATAACTCCTTTGGGATTTATTAAACTTCATGGATACTCTCCACTGAATAATGGTTCCAAATCAAGCTTCTTAAAAAGTGATTCATCCTAGTTTTATTAGGAGCTTGAAGAACTTGCCATATGTCCTAACAGGCTAAACATGGATATCCTGATTAGAAAGTGGAATAACTTCTTCAACATAATTCCTTTGGGGTTTATTAAACTTCATGGATACTCTCCACTGAATAATGGTTCCAAATCAAGCTTCTTACATAGTGATTCATCCTGGTTTGATTAGAAGCGTGAAGAACTTGCCATATGTCCAAACAGGCTAAACATAGATATCATGATTAGAAAGTGGAATAACTTATTCAACATAACTCCTATGAGATTTATTCAACTTCATGAAAGACTCTCCACTTATTAATGGTGTCAAATCAAGATTTTTACATAGTGATTCATCCTGGTTTGATTAGAAGCTTGAAGAACTTGCCATATGTCCAAACATGGAGATCCTGATTATAAAGTGGAATAACTTCTTAAACATAACTCCTTTGGGATTTATTCAACTTCATGGATACTCTCCACTGAATAATGTTTCCAAATCAAGCTTCTTACGTAGTGATTCATACTGGTTTGATTAGGAGCTTGAAGAACTTGCCATATGTCCAAACAGGCTAAACATGGATATCCTGATTAGAAAGTGGAATAACTTATTCAACATAACTCCTATGCGATTTATTCAACTTCATGAAAAACTCTCCAACTTTGGGATTTATTCAAATTCATGGAGACTCTCCACTGAATAATGGTTCCAAATCAAACTTCTTACATAGTGATTCATCCTGGTTTGATTAGGAGCTTGAAGAACTTGTCATATGTCCAAACAAGCTAAACATGGATATCTGGATTAGAAAGTGTAATAACTTTTTCAACATAACTCCTTTGGGATTTATTTAGCTTCATCGATACGCTCCACTGAATAATGGTTCCAAATCAAGCTTCTTACATAATGATTTATCCTGGTTTGATTAGAAGCTTCAAGAACTTGCAATATGTCCAAACAGGCTAAACATGGATATCATGATTAGAAAGTGGAATAACTTCTTAAACATAACTCCTTTGGGATTTATTAAACTTCATGGATACTCTCCACTGAATAATTGTTCCAAATCAAGCTTCTTACTTACTGATTCACCCTGGTTTGATTAGAAGCTTGAAGAACTTGCCATATGTCCAAGCAGGCTAAACATGGATATCCTGATTAGTAAGTGGAATAACTTATTCAACATAACTCCTATGAGATTTATTCAACTTCATGAAAGACTCTCCACTTATTAATGGTGCCAAATCAAGATTTTTACATAGTGATTCATCCTGGTTTGATTAGAAGCTTGAAGAACTTGCCATATGTCCAAACATGCTAAACATGGAGATCCTGATTAGAAAGTGGAATAACTTCTTAAACATAACTCCTTTGGGATTTATTCAACTTCATGGATTCTCTCTACTGAATAATGTTTCCAAATCAATCTTCTTACATAGTTATTCATCCTGGTTTGATTAGGAGCTTGAAGAACTTGTCATATGTCCAAACAGGCTAAACATGGATATCCTGATTAGAAAGTGGAATAACTTTTTAAACATAACTCCTTTGGGATTTATTCAACTTAGTGGATACTCTCCACTTAATAATGGTTCCAAATCAAGCTTCTTACATAGTGATTCATCCTGGTTTGATTAGGAGCTTGAAGAACTTGCCATATGCCCAAACAGGCTAAACATGGATATCCTGATTAGAAAGTGGAATAACTTCTTAAACATAACTCCTTTGGGATTTATTCAACTTCATGGATACTCTCCACTGAATAATCGTTCCAAATCAAGCTTCATACATAGTGATTCATCATCGTTTGATTAGAAGCTTGAAGAACTTGTCATATGTCCAAACAGGCTAATCATGGATATCCTGATTAGAAAGTGGAATAACTTCTTAAACATAACTCCTTTGGGATTTATTCAACTTCATGGATACTCTCCACAGAATAATGGTTCCAAATCACGCTTCTTACATAGTGATTCATCCTGGTTTGATTAGGAGCTTGAAGAACTTGCCATATGTCCAAACATGCTAAACATGGATATCCTGATTAGAAAGTGGAATAACTTCTTAAACATAACTCCTTTGGGATTTATTTAGCTTCATCGATACGCTCCACTGAATAATGGTTCGAAATCAAGCTTCTTACATAGTGATTCATCCTGGTTTGATTAGAAACTTGAAGAACTTGCCATATGTCCAAACAGGCTAAACATGGATATCCTGATTAGAAAGTGGAATAGCTTATTCAACATAACTCTTTTGGGATTTATTAAACTTAATGGATACTCTCCACTTAATAATGGGCCCAAATCAAGCTTCTTACGTAATGATTCATCCTGGTCTGATTAGAAGCTTCAAGAACTTGCCATATGTCCAAACAGGCTAAACATGGATATACTGATTAAAAAGTGGAATAACTTCTTAAACATAACTCCTTTGGGATTTATTCAACTTCATGGATACTCTCCACTGAATAATGTTTCCAAATCAATCTTCTTACATAATGTATCATCCTGGTTTGATTAGGAGCTTGAAGAACTT
>MU108999.1:0-20229 GCA_012274485.2 Sinapis alba | reverse complement strand
AAGTTTATGTTTTCCATATCCCACATGTTAAAGGGAATTGTCTTTCATATAAATATAGGTCTAATGGAGAGGTGTTCCATAAGATCTAAGAGAGAGATCATAAGATCTAAGAGAAACATTGTGAGCTTTAGTTTTGAGTAGTTTCTAAAGCTAATAAGAAAAGTTGTTCTTATTAATTCTTTGTTTCTAGAGATTTGAACGGTTTGATATTTATTTTATAAAAGACTAAAGTCTGATATATTATATACAAATGAGGGAAATGAACCTGCCATCATTTTCAATATTGTCATGGATGAGTCATACATTATATATATATCCTATTAATAATCTCTCCTAATTGTAAAATCTTTAGAGATTCGATTTTATATAAAGGATTAGTGGTGAATAAGATTGTATGGCTAATATTCTAATAACAAAGCCACATCTACTCTATTGTACACCTCTCATTCCCATATATATATATATTGCCTTTCTGTGGAATAATCATGAGATTCAAGATGTCAAACGTTTGAGGTATAAACAATATATTACCTCAATCTAAAAAAAGAGAATCATATATAATATTATAATGATGATTACAAGCATGTGCATTTTCAAGTGGTGGTTTGGCACCACTGTCGAGTTAATAGTAATACTTATAATCATATTATAGAAAATGCAAGTTGCATTTTCGATTCACTATCAATGGACGATGGTTGCGTTTTTTTTTTTTATGATGATTTTAACATAACAATCACAACAGCTCTCGACTACAACCACTTGACTACTAAGTACAACCACTTGGTTAAGTATATAATATACCATGAGATTATGAGGATGAAAGTAGAGTCAATACTTACTACATATACGAACTCGTAAGTCACATACCAAAGCAAAATAATCTTATGGTAAGATTCATTCTACGGATAAAAATAATAGATAATCTAATCTCAACCTTAAACCATCGTCGTCGTGATCTTCTCCGCTTGCTTCCACCGTCGTTTCCATTTTCCTCCAACTTAACTATGTGAAAGGAACTAAATGGGCCTAAAAGCCAAGCCCATTAAGTTTTTAGTTGACATTGCTAGAAAGAAATTGAGGATTATCACGACGTCGTTTAGGTAATTTCATTGACACGCTGCCACAAATGTTTTTGCTAGGCTTTCAGTTACATCCCATGCTTCCTTCGGTATGGAAGATGTTGTAGTACTTTTGTCCTGTCTCATTTTTAATGGTTTTGTTTGACTAAGTTGCTTTGTATGTACACTGCTGCAACAGTATCCGCCACCACTATTAAGGCTCACAATGGTTGATTTGGCTCTACCCAATAAGCCTGAAGGTGGTTCCCATGTTACCCTTATTCGCTGGCTCCCTTTTGCCAGAACGAATATACTCTCTACACGACGGTGGCATTGATTCAACAGTCTTACACTCTCTCCCCTTCACAAGTCAGGCCAGGGGAAATGATGAAGCTCTCAAAACGCCATCTGTTCACACTGTACTAAGTACATGCCAAGAAGAATCCGTATCATCTCTGTTGGGCTTTTTACCTCTGTCAGATTCATTTGCGTATGCATGGATCATTGCATTCTTATCCACAGGAGAATGCGTTGTAGCAGATATGAAAACTTGGGATCTCTTGCTTCCAGTTCATGTTAGTATAGATAAGATAAGAGTCCTCCAGCGTGGTAGAGAAGAAAGAGCAAGATCCTCCCTGCATCATAAGCAAGGACCTCCTTGCAGGTCCCTTAAGTAAGAATTGCTCCACGTGGTTTACCTAGCCAGCGTTCAACTCTAGCCAATTCCGTAGAAGACCGATCAATTCTGCATCAGCTTTTCCAGGAAAACTACGTTGAATATGCACAAAAAGTGAGAAAGAAGTCATATAAACCCAACAGAAGAGCGTCTTCTATTCCTTGTAAGTTTTGTCTGTTAATTAAGTTACAGTATTACTTAACCAATTCTGTCTCTGTAAACTGTTCCTTGGGGCTCAAGCTAACGCAAAGTTGCACAAGTTACTGATATTGAAACCATTGAAGAAAGAGAGATCTAAACAAACATCTTATGTATATACAGAAGCCAATGCTTTTATTAAGAGATGGGGAAGCAAAAAGAAGTTAATCCTGAGAAATGTTGTTATTCTAAATAGAAAGTCTTCTGGTCACTTCATCTTCAAGTAGAAGATAAGCCACCATCACGTACGGCGCTTCACGATGATCGGATACCGTTTTTGTGTTCTTGTAGTTGGAAAGAAGACCAGCTTGTCTTGCTCTGCAGGAACCCAACTGCTCATAAATTACACAAAACAAAATCAAATCAGTCTTAGCCCTTCTGAAAATGATCAGAGAGATAGAATCTTGTATGTGAAGGCATGTATGTATTACGTGAAGCCAGTCACTAGACGGTGAAGGAAAACAGAGAGTGCAACCCTAGCTAGCTCGTAGCCCGGACATATCCTTGGTCCACCACCAAACGGTGCGAACACATTAGAAGGGCTTGTTGTTACGGAGTTGCTCTGTTCAATTCATTGAATAACTCAAGTTAAAGAATGCAACCATAAGCTTAAAGAATCAAGTTCAAGAATGCTAATGGGTCAAGAATCTAAACCTGCCATCTCCAAGGGTTGAAAGTGCGAGCGTCTTTGAAGTGGTTTGGGTCTAAATGAACTGCTCTAAACGATGAGAACACCTTCCACCCTTTAGGAATCTTATAACCTGTTTACTATAAGAACTTAATTCGCATATCTTTTGGATACAGAATCGTCTCTAGAACCTTAAAAGAATCTCTTACCTTTGATCTGTACGTCTGTCATTGCACGTCTGAATACACCACCGATGATGTTAGCTATACGCAGAGTCTCGTTAACCACCTGAAATAAAAATAGAGTTGCGTTGAAAGATTACTAGAAAGGCTAAAAGACAAGAATAATAATAATACTATAGTTTTAAGTATACTCACGCATTGTGTGAATGGCATTGACTTGTAATCGCTCCATTCAAGACTCTCTGAATCACTCTTCATTGCCCTAATCTTTTCATGCTCTTCCTGTTTCAAACATTTATATAAAAAAAACACAAATCAACCAATAATCAAATAAATAAAGGTTTAAAGCAAAAGTATAATTAATTAGGTGACAAGGCCACCAGTTTTGACCCGGCTCTTTGGCATAATAGATTTGGTTCTATTCGTGACTAAGCGACGACGCACTAAAAATCCAGTGACTATTAAAACCATGCTTAGAAACAAAACTTATGACATAAGAGCATGATTAAAGGGGGTTTTTAGAGGGGTTCTTAGGAGGATGGGTCCCATGAATAGTGTAAGAACCGGTTCTTAAAACTCTTAAATAAGAACCGGTTCTTAAGAGTTTCTTGCACTGTTCACGGGTCCCACAGACACGTGGCGACCCACGATTGGTTAACTTTTTTTTTTTTTTTTTAAAAAAAAACAGAAAAAAAGAAGAAAAAAAAAACCTAAGAACTTAGGGTTAATCATGGTCTAAACAAACATAAACAAACAGGTAAAATGAGATGAGAGCCTGTCGGTCGCAACACAAACATATTTATGATAATAATACTTTTATCTTTAGTGTAAATATATTATTTAGTGGGGAATATTCGAACAAATTAAGTAAGATAAAGGAAAATGTGATAATGCGTGCAGTTGAGGAGACAAACTGGTCAAATCTGTGAAACTGTAATTTCAACAGCATTTAACATTTCTAAATTACGAACACAGGTATTAATGATGATGTCTAGGGTTCGAGATTGACTTCTTTTACGGCAACTCGTACCTTTTGCATCTTGTTTCTTCTTTAATACGTATCACCTTCAAACCCCACTTAATAATATGCTTAGTAGGTAAGATGTGAAATTGATAGATGAAAATAAATATTACTCTTTCCGTTTCATATTAGTTGTCATTGTTGTAGGGAAAAATTTTCGTTTCAAAATAAATATCGTTTTAGAGTTTCAATACAAAATTCATTAATAAATTCTTTACTTTATTTTTTTATTGGTTGAAATATGATTAGGTGTATAGTAATTGTGTTTTTATTTTGGAAATATACAAAATTATATGTTTTTTTAATATGTGCATAAACCTAAAACAACAAATAATATAAAACGGAAGGAGTACTAATGTAAAATTTAATGCAGATTTTTAAGGATCTATTATGACTAGCCTGTAATACATTATAACTCACTCTATTTCAATATGAAGATATTTTAGATTTTTTTAAATATTTGATACATAATTTTTTATGATTTTTTTTTCATAATTCTAAGCCAATAAAAACCGAACAAGTTTTTTGAAATTTTCAATTAATCTTAAAAGTTATGAAATTAAAATAATTTTTTTTTAAAAAACATGTTATTTTATGAAACTGATGGAGTATATATATATACACTCCAAAATGGATTAAAACCAATCCAAATGGTCACATATATCACAAAATTAATTCAGTCAAATTCTATTCATTTCTAAGTTTGAACTTTTCTACAATTTTCTTTTGTTTTATCAAAAACACAACCCACATGTATATGAGTAATATAAAAATACCTTGAGTTGAGCAAGAGCTAGAGGAGTTTCCGTTACAAATTTAACGGCGAGAGTCATGATCGTAGACGTTGTTTCATAACCGGCGACGAGTATAGCCACCAAGAAATCAACAATCTCTTCATCGGAAAATCCATCATCCACCGCAAGCAACGCCGCGAGCATATCTTTCTTTCTTTCCGCTCCCTCTTCCTCCTCCTTCCTCCTCTTCATCACCACCACCGTCAACGCTTCCGCCACCTTCCTCCGCGCCTAAAAAATACAAACATATATTATATTGATTAGAATAGTGTGAAAACTGAAAACAATTAATAAAAAAGAAGAGCAATTAAATTGAATTAATAAAAAAATACTTTGATGGCTTTGCGGTAAGTGGTGGAGAAGAGAGGGAGAGGAAGAGAGAAGAATCCTTCAATGACAAGAATATACTCTTTCCTTAATCTCTCACTCCATTCCCCTGGATCAAAGCTCATCAGCTGCTTCACCGTTAGCTCAAATGTTATCTGCATCATCATCATCATCATCATGATACATACATCATCTATATTATGCATGCAATGACTGACCTCGGCCCGTTTATCATATTAAAAATTGGTCTTAACACCGTCTAAACAGTATCAGTTATAAACAAAACAATTTTTAAAAGACAATTTTCTTAAAAGTTTTTAGGTGTTTTCTAGACGTTTGACTAGTGGATAGTTCTTTTATCTAAGAAACACATAGTTAAACCATGATTATTGCAAGATTTTTAAAATGAAATTTTTAGCATAATATAAGAATCGTTTCTTAACTTTAACTAAAAAAAAGTTAAAAAAACAGTTCTTAAATTACGCTAAAAACTCATAATAATCATGTCTTTGCTGTCTAAAGATTTACTTTTTCTTTTGTTTTGATATAAAAGATTATGTATTTATTCATTTGATACCTTTTTGGCTTCTTCCATGAGGAGAACACGAGAAGACCAAGAATCAAGATTAAACCGGACTAACCGGTCAATATCTAGCATGAGATGGTCTTTAATGATTGAAGAGTTAGCGAAGCTCATGGTAAGAGAATGCATACGTTTATGCAAAGAACCTTTCATCAAAACCAAAGAGTGTTTCCCCAAAAGGTTACATATGGAAGCTGGATAAGAGCCCTCGAAAAGCTTCCCTTCGTTCTGGAGAACGAACCGGTTCATTTCCGCATCAGCAGAGAAAACCGTCGGTTCACCAAATACATGCGTCATGAAAACCGAACCGTACTGGGCCACTCTCTCGTCGATGAAAGGCTCAGGGTTCTCAGTCTTGTAAGCTCTGATCAGCTGCAGAGTCTCGCCTATTAGAGGATACCCGAGACTTCCCGGAGGAAGACCCATCCGCCGGTAACGGGTGCGGCGAATGAAAAGGAGGAGAGCGGCGGCGAGGGAGGAGAGGAGGAGGAGGAGGATGAAGGAGAAGGCCATTGATGATGATGATGGAAGAGAGGGTTGGGGATAAAGAGAGAGAGAGAGTATTAATGGAGAGGGAAGAGTGGGCACACGGGGGGTTCTGCACCAAGTAGGACCTTTCATCATTATACTCTTTTGCATTCTTCTTATTATTATTTTCATAATTATTATTTTTAAAAATTAAATAGCATTTGATATTCCAATAATTTATGAACTGTTGACTAAGCAGTGAACATTAATTTATTATTTAATTCTAGATTTGCTTGGTGTTTGAAACAAAATCATATAGTTTAATGACTTTGTCTTGGAGTTTAATTTGTTTCTGTTTCTGTCAAATAAATTAAAGGCATACTCGGTAAAGAATTTGACTGTAGTGAGTAAATGTGGACTAGGATTTTAGATTTTGTCTAAAAAATATCAGATATTATTAGCTTTTTCATCATATATTATTAATTTTTATGCAAATATAATACATGCATTATTTTTTTGTTAGTAAATGGTATGTTATCACGAATACATAGAACTAATTTTATAGAGCTACAATATCTTAAATATTGTTCTGATATCTATAAATGATAAGATATATACATCTTAATAGTAAGGTGGTGGTTTTGTAATAAACAGATTCAGAGGAGCTAAAAAACCTAGATTTCAAAGCATCCCAATACATTTTACTTTATAGTCATATATAGATATTGGACTATGTTTAAAAATTCATTTAATTACCTGAAAATAATTCATGGAGAATCCATCCATGAGTTACATCTTCTTTTGATCTTTCAATAAGTTCGGGATATCATTAATTAATAATATATATATCAACTGTCTACGTGCCGAAGAAACAACAGTACGTCGAAACCAATACCTGGGCGACTTGAGGAAGACCAATTTGTAGATGAGTTTTGGTTTAGCATCATGAGTTATTATTCCCAAAATCAAACATGGTTATGTAAAAATAGATAATCATAAAACATTATCTTTCGCACGAAACTAAGAAAGGTTCACGAAAGAAGAGTTAGCATGTGCCTTGTTGGTCCACAATTTGCCTATGAACACTTCACATGTCTCTCTCTTTCCCTCACCCAAAGTCCCCATTTCGTGAGTTTCCCATCATCTCTAGCTCTTTTCTTTATAAGATATATTTATTTTGTCTAATAAAGTTAGGTCTCTTCATAATTTATTAGTGATAATACTAATTATGTTCAGGACTTCATGATGAGTTTTGATGTACTTACATGTGACTTTTACGCGTTACACTTTTAATGACATGATATCGAAATGTGGGTTGATATATAAATTTAAATTTGACGGATTAAAGATGTTTTGAATACTAAGTCTTCATCAATATGGTTGGATTTGGAGGGTTTCTTTAATTATTACCCCCTAATTTGCATAGTATCAAATATTCCGTTATAGTTTTCACTTTTCTTTTTATTTAGTACTATTACATGTTTACCTTTCTCATCCACTGAGAAACTAATGGAGTAGTTTATGTGTTCAAAACAAAAATGGTTGAATTAGTTTATACACCTAAGGAGAAGAGGAAAATGGGTCAATGGAAGAAAAAAAGAGCATAGAGAAGAGTAAAAAGCAAAGTAGGAGCTATGGAAGTAGTGATTAGCAACACTTACCTGTCAGTTCTAAGTTTAAACTGCTAATTTTTCTTCTCTTTTTCTATACGCTATGGAATCTTAGTGAGTCCCACCTAAGATCACATCTTCAATCATTTGCAACACATGCATTTCGTATACAATTATAAAGTGAACATAATAATTAGCACTACAAAATACGACACTAAGACTTAAGTAAGACCTATTAACAAAAATCACATCAATGTCAGTTAAAAGGCGAATGGGTCTAAGTTCTAATGATTCAATGTATATGTTTTTGTTGACCTTTAACCCCATCCTCATGTTTATTTCCTTCCTCAACAAAGCAAACACTAAAAGCCGAATTGCTAAAAGCAGAAATAGTTTTCACCAATTATTATTTTTATTAGCTATAATATTGAAATGATATTGGCTTTTACATCAGTGTTCTTTTCAGTTGCTCCTCGAGTATTTGCAGCATTTATTTTATTCTTCTTTAGCTAGCTAGCACACTCAATCCCCGCCAAACTTTTCATCCATGTAGATAGAGGTGAAGAACGTGATCTTACCACTAGAATACATTATTATCCCCTCCACGAGGCACCCTTTTAAGTATTCATGTTTGACACTAAAATTGATGATGATAAGAAGACATGCACTTGAATGTCATTTCTTGAAAAGGACACAGAGTTACAAATATTGTTTCTATTTGGTTATACACTTATACTGCTTGACTAGTTTACCATGATAATAAGAATTCAGAAATGAATTAATCACTGAAGTTTTATCTCAAACGTTTTTTTTGACTAATTTTATTCCAAACGCTGAAAAGAAATATTTACGATCTAAGAGCACCGGCACTGAAAATTTCTCGTCGAAAGTCTCTCGTCGAGAATCTCTCAGTAATGATGCTCTAAGGACCCATAGTGCCATACAAAGATGAAACATTACTTTCACAAAAATACTCATTAACATGTGATGAAAGCGAAGTCATCATAATCCAATATGTGCCCCCTATTCTATGGTTATTAGTATCACTATTTTAATCTTGAAGACTTGACACGTTTTTGTTCCCATTATAGTTGTATGATTATAATGTGTATCAAATTAATCATGATATAAAATAATCTTTTGTTAGTGGGTAAGCTATAAACACTATAACAATATAATGTTGTGGCATTAACCTGTGTCCTTGGGATTAATACTAAATAGCCATACCGGTAGTGATATGATTTAGAGCCCGTAGAATTCAGAGTATACGATTCTACGTTTGTAATCTTGTATGTTTGAGGGTTAGACCAGTGCATGTCTCATTTGAGAAGATACCATAGGATTCCATTTTTCATTATTATTGGCTATGTAAATAATTGAACCGAACCAAGTGATAGAAGTCTGGTGGTACAAAGATTTTTTGGGGGTAAATTGTAAATCTTTAGATCGTAGATTCGAATCTTTCAAGAAACTAAGTTATTATTTACTTGAACTACACGGTGTCCTCATGTTGATATAAAAAACGTCAAGCAGTTTGTCGTGCAATCCTTGTGAAAAGTTGTGTTTCTCTAAAAAATCTCTGCGGAAGAGGAAGTTCATCCCGATAAGAACAAGGCATCTGGTTCAGAAGAAGCAATCAAATCCATCTCCAAAGCGTTTCAATGCTTAAGCAACGAATACGGTAGAAGAAACTACGACGTCACTGGCTCCGATGAGCCTACTTGCCGATCCACAAGGAGACAACACAACGATGATGAGATTTTCAGAAGCTTCTTCGGCCGAGGAGGAATGGCCTCTGATACAGGATTCAACCCTCGTGTGATCCTCCAGATACTTCCTGTATTGTTCTTGCTATTACTCAACTTCTTGCCTTCTCCTCAAGCGGTTTACTCACTCTCTGCAACGCACCAGTACGAGCACAAGTGTACAACGCATAGAGGGGTTAATTACTTTGTGAGATCAGACAAGTTCGAGCAGGAATTTCGGATAGATAGCTTTGAGAGACAGAGGGTTGAAGCGCAAGTTGATGGAGATTACTTGTCTGCTTTGGGACAGCATTGTCGGAATGAGCTTCAGAGACAACACTCGGGGTATGTCCGCGAGACGCCACATTGTGACGTGATGCGGAGGTTTGATTCAGCTGCTGCTGCTTAAACCCATCCAAGTGTGAGAGAGACTTGAGCACCAAGTTATATGTGATTATTTCTATTCGTAACTTGAAACATTGTTACGTGTGATTATTTATATTCGTTACGAGACTTGCTTTTACTGGTCACATCCAATTGAATCTTGTAGAAAAAATTGAAACGTTTTGAACTCTAGTGTCCACACACATACTCCCATCATCTTCAACGTTTTAGAGAATGAATGAAACTCCGCCGTTTCGATCACTGAACATTGATCCTATGTTATGGTCAGAACTGCATAAGGATCACTGGGTAAAGCTTGATAAATTTTCCTCAGATAGTAAGCTCCATTCCAAAGTAACTAGAGATGGTAGGAGACGGACGGTAAAGCAGAGGATAGGAAACTGCGTGTCATTACTATGTTTAGACATAAGATATTAGACCATGATTAACCCTAAGAACCTCAATTGGGGTTCTTAGGTTTTTTTTTTTTTTCTTTTCTGTTTTTTTTTTAAAAAAAATATAAAAAAAAAGGTTAACCAATCATGGATCGCCACGTGTCCGTGGGACCCGTGAACAGTGCAAGAAACTCTTAAGAACCGGTTCTTATTTAAGAGTTTTAAGAACCGGTTCTTATACTATTCATGGGACCCATCCCCCTAAGAACCCCTCTAAGAACCCCCTTTAATCATGCTCTTATGTTGTTTTACTCTTGTTGAACCGTGTCCCGTTTTATTATATGCCAGTCGTAAGTTGTGTGTTTAATAGAGATACGATTACTCAATCTAACTTGGGCCCAAAGCCCAAAATCATGAGAGAACACACAATAACCGTCAGATTAGCTGGTAGGATGATGTTTAACCCAAATAAAAAATTAAGAATTAATTCTTAAATGTCTTATTCAAGAACTGGTTCTTAATTTTTTCTTTATTAAAACTAAAAACGGGTTTTTAAATTACACTAAGAACTTCACTCTAAGAACTTCGGGTTAGTCATGGTCTAAATAAGAAAAATGCAACGTAGGGTCAAAATCAACAAGGGTGTCTCTTCTTCTGAAGCATCTAAAGGTCAGACATGATCTCAATGAGATAGCGTTTTAGGGTTTTGGAACGTTAATTCATAAAACGTGTGTGCTTTTCATTGCTCAAATTGACAAACGCGTGCGCAATGGTTTATATTCTGTTTCCCTTGGCCATGAAATAATTTTGTTTCCTTACATCTGACGATAATATTGGTTGCAAAACTGTCCTATAAGTTGACGTCCATACATCCCCATATGGAATTCATATAGCAATTGTAAATAATAAAACAAACATAAGCAATTCATCACAAAGCACACTTGGGAAGCCATCAGGCAAAGAGCACCTACACAAACATGGACCTCGGCTGTATGGTTCAAAGGTACCATTCAAAAACACTCATTCACCATGTGGTTGGCACATCTGAACAGGTTGCCCACCAAGGACAGACTCATCAGCTGGGGTCTACCACTGCCACCAACATGTTGTCTCTGTGGCTCCTACTCTGAAAACAGGGACCACCTATTTCTCAGATGTGAATGGAGTGAGGATCTGTGGAAACTTGGACTACGGAGACTGGGTTTTGATGGCTTTGTATTCCATACTTGGACAGCGTTAATTCATTGGATGAGCATCAAAAACTCACATGTGCCTTTGCTGCTGAAAAACTGGTCTCATTAGCAACCATTTATACAATATGGGCAGAGAGAAACAAGAGGCTTCATGACAGTATCTCCACAGCCCCCACGGTATCTTTCAAGCTCCTTGATCGGCATATCAGGGATGCAATCCTAGGAAAGAAACACATGAAAAACTTCAGCGACCTAATGCTCCATTGGCTCGCAAACACATGAGATGCACCATACTCGGGCTTTCATTATCTTAATCCTGATCTTGTTTAATTTTTTTTTTTTTTCCAAGGTAAGCATTAGCAAGTCTTAACCTTTTTGTAACAAGTTACAAACTCTTTCTCATTTTATGGAATTCACATAATTGGCAAAAAAAACAAAAAACAAATATAACACCTTTAATCTTAGAAATTGTGACTAAGGTGATCTCCACACGAACTAGTGTTTTGGGGGTTGCAACGTGAATTTGTATAACGTGTTGGTTCTTCACTTTCATTGTTCAATGTTACAAACGAGTGTGCCATGGTGTGAGATCCAAAACTAATATAGTTACTAGATTTTGATCCACAATTTAGAAGCAAAATTATTTGTAGTGATGGCACATTTAAACACTAAAACATTGATTTCGATCTTAGATATTAAAATTACAAAATCATATTTATAGTGATGGGAAACTAATAGATTAATTAGTTATACAAAGTTGTAAATACATGAGTGAATGGAATTAAAGTTATGGGGGTTATGTTGGATGGGTCGGCGACAAACGTGAGGACTGAGGGAGATCAAGAAAAAGGAACCTTCCGAAGCTTCGTGAAGAATGGGGGTCTCTGTCTCTACTACAAGCCCTACGTTTTCAAGCGTGCCATAATTTCATGCCCTTGTTTCCTGAGTTTTCATTTTCTTATTTACTTTGTTAATTAATCTCTTTAAGTTTTTATCAATGAATTATTCTGGAAATAATGATATAAACTTGAAATAGACATTTATGAGTGTATTAGGGACAAAATAGTACAATGTTTTTTGATAAAAGAGGTTATAATACAATTTTATCTTATCGTAAAAACTTTATATTGAAGTCCCTAAAGTAGGAAAAAAAACTTTATATTAAATTTGCTAATGCAGAAATAGTAACTTCATGCTGATTTAATTAGATCCACTGGATGATGATTTTCTGTCATAGACGTGTGAGTTTGCATGGAAAAAGAGGGTAAAATCTAGATAATAGACGTTAAAGGATAAAAGCACAAAGAACACCAATTCACATGTTTTTTTTTGACTAAAACCAATTCACATGTTCGTATGTATCTTCTTTTTCTTGCTTGCTACCAATATGAAATCAAAATAACTTAGAGCACTTGCAAAGAAATAAGATAAATTAATAAACGACATTGACCTTGGAGTTAGAGCTGAAAACCCCCATTGCCAAGAACTAGTACTCTTCCGTCAAAAAGAGAAAAAGAACTTACTCTAGACTCTAGTAGCGAAATTTATGTCGCATGAAGCTTTACTACTCATAAACATTATATAATCTTGATAGAAAATATTACATATATTTGTTTACTCGGTCTCTACTAGGTGATTAATATATATTAAAGTATGGTGCGTGGAACATCATTGGGAATTGCATGTAGTGGGCATTACAATGTGAGACCACCTTCAACTTTTTTGACTTGGATGAGAGCACACTCCTCTCGGACTAGTACACATCCCATATCATACGTATGTAAATATACCGCTAGTTAAATAAAAACAAACAATATATACTAACGCATCACAAAAGTGATAATAACTATACAATATAACATATCATTCATATGTATAATCGGTTTTGTTCAGGTATATTGGTTTTAGAAATGGTAAAAAAAAGTTTTTATAGAAATAATAAAATATTGTGCAAGTTAGATTTGAAATTGATACCTACGAATTAAATATAATGAAATTGTTATATAATAGTTTTGGATGAATCCAAGTAACAAACGCCAACTATGCTTTGACTTTGAGGCCAACTCGATCTTCATTCTTTTTTTGTTTTTTAAGTTTACAGTTGAATTTGAAAACTGTGACATGATATTGTTCGTATTTGTGTGTTGTGTAGCAGAGAGACTCTTGTTTATAAAAACAATGTTTGGTTTATTTGAATTGTCATTTTATTCTTTGGATCATTAGTCTTCGCTTAGCGTCTCGTGCATGTCTTCCTCAAAATCATCACCACTAATATATTTCACGAACACAAAACTCAAAATGATATACATATACCTTTTTTGGTATGCATGATATACATATACTTCTCTATGCCAAGGGTCCAAACACACATCTTCAGTCAAAATTTTCAAGTTACCCCACTTTTCGCTTTTTGATTCATTTTATATAACTATTATGTTGTGGAAGCATACCTAAATACACACATATATATATATATATACATACAATTTTATCAATATATATAGATTACTACTTTTAAGTACATCGAATTATAGTGAATTAAAAAGCACATCAAATTATTCAAATGTAAAATATGAAAATGCATTAATATAATAGACTAATAAACATATATAAAATTATATCAATATAGATACTTTAGAATTCAATAATACAGACACCTGACTTATACAAGGAATTAAGTACAGTTTCATAGACAGTTTGAGTTATTGATTTCCAATTAATAAATTCCTAAAAAAGGTTCCACTCAATTTTATAATACCACTGCCGACAAGATTCTTTATCAAATGTCACAGCTTTTATGGAGAAATTCCGTTAATTCATAAGCTTTTCAAGATGTTCACACAGTAAGTATAAGAAATTATTAGATTAGCTTTTGCGGCTAAGTTTAAATAATAGTTCGAGTACTGATCACACGCTAACATGTACTCACATCAAAACAAATCAAACTTCACTCAACCCCACAGGCTATACGCAACATAATAATACCACATTTAATCAACAACCAAATCAGTGTATAATTACTCATAAAATCACGTATATGTAAATGCATATGTAGCACAGAGCCCTATCTAATCTTAGCATAAATAGACGATCAAATCTTATTAAAAAATCACTCTCTTTCAAATCCCAAAAACAAAAGCATGCATTTCGTAATAAACAACGCACTGATTCTGTTTTATTTCTTCTACATCTATCATACATAACACTAATTAAACGACACAGAACTTAGACACATTTATTTAATTATTATCATTATTGTATCCTTCTGATTGTTATTATAACAAAAAAAAAACATATATTAAAAAAAAAGTTCCAAAAGAACACCATCAAATCATGTCTATATATTCAAGCCCTCATACATTCACATCACTAACTCCATCTTAACACACCTAATCTCATATACAAAACGTATTCATACCAGACACTAATATATATATATATATATATATTGAAGAGGCTTAGGTAACAATAACAATATGGGAGGTGGAGGAACGGGGACAAAGTGTGGACGGTGGAATCCAACGGTGGAGCAAGTGAAACTTCTGACGGATCTTTTCAAGGCGGGGCTACGAACACCGAGCACCGATCAGATTCAGAAGATCTCTACAGAGCTGAGTGTCTACGGTAAGATTGAGAGCAAGAACGTGTTCTATTGGTTCCAAAACCATAAAGCTAGGGAAAGACAAAAGCGCCGTAAAATCTCCACCGTTGATTTTGATCATCGTCAAGACACAAATCTCTCTCCTCCTCATCGGCACAACCCACGTCATCATCAGCCACCACCTAAAGGTTAATAATTTTTACATGTTACATTGTATTTACGCACATATATCAAAATGTGTTTTTCTCTTTCTCTTAGATAATTTTGAAGGCTGTAAAGAAGAGGAGAAGGTGATAGAGACATTGCAACTCTTCCCATTATCTAAGGTTGAAATAGCGAGAGCAAATCTTACTACTGCGCGCCACAACGAATGCATAAGAGAGCATGTCCATGCGACGGTGTTTTCCACGTACTCATCGTGTGGAGCTGAGATGGAACATCCACCGTTGGATCTTCAACTAAGCTTTTTATGAATGGGTTTTCACTTTTCATACTAACGACTCTAGTGGAATATACCAAAATCGAAGGCATGATACCCAATTAATATGCGGATTAGATGCTAAGAACCCGAGCAGAAGATGATGTGCTAGGATTAATATTGGTGTCATCAGAATATTCATGAATGACATATCAATATTTTCGAAGTAGATTAGGTTGTAGCACTTTAGAAGTTGTAGCTAGTGACGTTATGAGCCCTAGCTATCACGCGACTGGGATGAGAAAACTCGTACTTGTAACAACATTAACGCTTTTTATAGTCCTATCTTGGGCCATAAATTATTGTGTTTTTTTTGCTAAACCATTAATTAATCTTCTTACACTATTTTCTACGTTTTATTATGTGTACAATTTATCAAAAATCGCATGCAATGAAGGATTACAAGAGAATATTAATATTTACAAAAACAGATTACAAAAATATTGCAATAGCTTGTAAATACTCTAGTTAATTAAATCCTTTGTCATATAGATATGAAGAATCTTTGTCGTCTCTCAGTTAAGGAATTTAAACACAAGCATTGCTTCGGTTATTTCCATTTGGTTCGGTTCGGTTCAGTTACCTCGAAAATAGCGTTAGCAGGATCTTTATATTGGGCTTAACAAGAAAAGCCCATTAACGTTTTACTAGCCCAGTTTAGAAAAGAGAAATAAAAAAGAGTAGAGAACAGAAGCAACAAGTAGTAGCTCAGAGCAGTTTTCCTGGAGAAGAAGCAAAGCTTGAAGCTCCGTCGTGAAAAAAAAACAGATCGGAACTGCACTATTGATCGGAGTTACTAGTAGCAAGGTTGATTCCTCGAAAATGGATGTGATAAAGACGCAGCAGATATCAGCAAGGACGATCGAGAAAGTGGTGGTTCATCCACTCGTCTTGCTTAGCATCGTCGACCATTACAACCGCGTCGCTAAAGACTCGCGCAAGCGCGTCGTTGGTGTTCTTCTCGGGAGCAGCTCCCGTGGTATCGTTGACGTCACCAACAGCTACGCAGGTGCCGCCTTTTAACTTCTCAGATCTTAGATTCTTGTTGAGGCCCTTTTTTAAATTCTTATTAGGGTTCTAGTGAGATGCAATTATAGCGTCAGTTTAGGGTTTTGGATTCAATTGACTCGGTTTGTATTTGGATTGAAGGAAAAAAAAATCATCTTTGGATGATTTTATTTTTTTAATCTCTGGACACTGTTATTAGGAACTTCTTTAATGAGATAGATGTTGCTTTTATATGACATTTGGAGTATTGATTTTTGTAGTGCCATTCGAGGAGGATGACAAGGATCCAAGTATCTGGTTTCTTGATCACAACTACCATGAGTCAATGTTCCACATGTTCAAGAGGATTAATGGTAATTGTTCTCTGAAATCTGAAAGTTTAGACTGTATTTAATAATGTAGAAACCATGTTTTTAACGAAAAATCTTTGCTCTTCAGCCAAGGAGCATGTTGTAGGTTGGTACAGCACAGGCCCTAAACTTCGAGAGAATGATTTGGACGTTCACGCGCTCTTCAGTGGGTTAGTTTCCAGCTTAATCATTCAGGGTTTATTTGTCATGTTCTTATGTTTTGTTGACATGGGAGATGGATTTTAGGACATCTTCTTGTAGCTTATGTTTCATTTTCTATTAAGAAGGTTTGTTTTGCATTTGGTGTTGCAGCTATGTTCCAAATCCAGTGTTAGTTATTATTGATGTCCAGCCTAAAGAACTTGGGATCCCCACAAAAGCTTACTATGCAGTGGAGGAGGTCAAGGAGGTAACATACTCTACCTAATTTTTTTTTTTTCATTTTGTACAGTTGTGTCCTTATATTTAACCAGATTGATTAAAATACTTCATTGTTTCTTCAGAATGCTACTCAGAAAAGCCAGAAAGTCTTCGTTCATGTGTCTACAGAAATTGCTGCTCATGAAGTCGAGGAAATCGGTATGTCTACAAGGTTTACAAGTCTGGGGTGTGTTAAAAATCGCCGTTTATGATTGGATTTGAGGAGAGTCTTATGACCTCGTACCTGTTTTTCTTCTTCTTCTTGTTCTCTAATAGGCGTGGAACATTTGCTCAGGGATGTGAAAGACACAACTATCAGTACCCTTGCGACCGAGGTTTTTATCTTTTACAATATTTCAGCGTTTCATTATCATCCTTGTAGTCTTGAAATCATGATAGGTGCCTTGGAGGATTTCACATCAATATTCTTACAAAGTTTTTATATGAACAAAATGTTTACTGTTGGAGGGTTGGAATAATGTGTATTGTATTATGCTCCAGGTCACTGCCAAACTTACTGCTTTGAAGGGGCTGGATGCACGTCTACGGGAGATTCGGAGTTACCTTGACCTTGTAATTGATGGGAAACTCCCTCTTAATCATGAGATTTTATACCATCTGCAGGTTAGAACTTGCATGTTTTCCATTTAGTGTTCTGATTCTAAATCATGAGATTTTATACCATCTGCAGCTAATGAAATATTCCTCTTAAAAAATCTGCAGGACGTTTTCAACTTGCTTCCGAACTTGAATGTGAACGAGCTGGTCAAAGCCTTCTCGGGTGAGTTTCTTCTGTCAATAATATTATCTTTGTCTTGAAGCATTGGATGTATTAGTCTTACTGCATTTGTTATGTGCAGTGAAAACAAATGACATGATGCTCGTTATCTATTTATCGTCCCTCATCAGAAGTGTAATTGCGCTCCACAACTTGATCAACAATAAGGTTAGATCATAACTCTTTCACTCTCTTATGTTCTTAGCACTGCTGATTACTTTTTTTTGTGAACTTATTCTTGGGATGATATGTTTCAGTTGCTGAACAAGGAACATGAAAAGGCAGAGGACTCAAAGCCCGTGGCCATACCCGCCACAAGCTAAATCCCGCTTGATCAGAGTTGATTTACTTAAGTCATCATTGTCTCCTACGATGATGATGGAGGCTGTTGTGTGTTGTCTCTCCCAATAGAACAAGTGGGTGGTTCGAACGAGTTTACTTTTTGGTATCAGGTTTCTTTCCGAGTGTTGACTTTCCCCTGTTGTTCTGATTCTGAATGTGTCAAAGAGGCTTCCTTCATTTTTATCTTTCAAGTTGGTTAGGGCTTAGAGTCCCTTTTTTTTTCTGAGTGGGGTTCAAGACGATACAAAGTTATACCATATTAATGTGTCGAAATCTCCACAAACATATTTGCAATTCAAGCTGGTTCCATTATTCAAAAGACAAACATATTTGCAATTCAAGCTGGTTCCGTTATTCAAAAGGGCCTCTAGATCGAGATCTAAATTCATCAACATAATACTCCCAGTCCCTCACAGCTGTGTATTTTCTTCATATATAGATTCATTCAAGCTAACAAACAAATACTCTCTTGGGAGGTTTAGATAAAATATCACTGGAATTTTTTCTACAATTACAAAAACATAAAATATAATTTTTAAAGCAAATACAAAAAGGTAAGTCCTATTTTATTTATATTTTAATAAACTGAATTACATGCTCTTATTAAATTATTTATTTAATACTACTTTAACCATTTATAAAACACTGCGGCTGGAATTGGTTTCTTCTTATCACTAAATCCGTAAAGACCATCAATCTCTGCCATCCATGTACATTTAGTACATCTTTTAAAATCTCTAATCGCATCGTAAATGTCGAACACACCTTTCTTTACTTCTCCTTGATGAAATGAACAAAAGTATAGTGTACTATTAAAAAAATTAACATAGAACTGCCAACGATATGATTCACCTTTCTTAAGAGCACGCAACCCTATATTATCATCTGCTGATTTACAATGCACATCAAGAATGTATACGTTATTATTCGTAATTTCGACTTTCATTAGCGGTCCAGTAATGGGAATTTTGAATCCTTCTGAACATATCAATGATAATATCACCATTATAGTTATAGTAAACCAGAAAATAGATGTGAGGTTTTTCTTCGATGAGTTTGTCATAATGATAGGCTTGTAGTGAAGGTATTAATGTTATCAATAATTCATAATTTATATAGAGCAAAATAACTTATATTAATTTAATTTAAATACCTAAATTAGTTAATAAGAAGACAAAGTTGATCAAATAATCCCAAAAAGTATAGATTTAGACAAATTAACTGTCTAAAACATTGAAAATAATTTTCTTTCAAATAGTTATGAATCTCAAAGATGGCCTTTATATAAAGTTTATACTCACTTATTGATTATATTATATAACATATAATTAAAATAATCATTACAAATTACCATCCAAAGCTATAGAGACCTCAACTTTTAATTACAAAACTTTGTTTTGTACATAGTATTACAATAAAAAGACATAACAGATAATAATTAGTTTTGAATAGCTAAATTAGTTAAAAGTCACAAAATATATGTGAGAATTATAGGTGATATTGGTGATATTTGTCTTTTTAATAATTGATAATCTATAGGAGTATGTAATAAGATATGAATTTTCTATAAAATATTGTTTTTTTTTTAATTTATGTTGAAATAACCTAAATTAAAATAAATATGATTCTCTTCTCTGTTTCTTTCTTTCTTTTTATTTTTGTGGAGAATACAATATCATTAAAGAAAAACGACTCTGAACAGAAGAAACAGAGTACACGAGGAGTCACTGTTTGTCTCGTGTCCCGATTTGGTTTGTTTATTAGTATATGACCCACCAGGTGAAGTAGAGCGAGAGAGAGAGATGAGTGAGTTAATAATAAAAGGCAAAAACTTTGCCTTGAGATTCTAACAAGATTCAAAAGATCACTTATTACAACTTGCGAGGAGGATTCATCATCTTGGTGGTGGGTCTCCTCTACAAAGATGGAACCAGTACAGCCACATCTCGATACTCTTGTCTCTGCTAAAGCAATCCATGGCTGCTCAAGT
>MU108996.1:0-20448 GCA_012274485.2 Sinapis alba | reverse complement strand
GAACACATATGGTATCTCGCAAACGGTGTGAGTAATCATATGACGGGAGACAAGTGATATTTCTCATTGGTCAATATTTCAATTACTGGAAATGTGAGATTTGGTGACGATTTCTGCATCGATATTAAAGGCAAATGAACAATATCATTCATCGATATGAATGGCAAGTCGAAGAAGATGATGGATGTGTATTATATCCCAGACTTAAAGAGCAATATAATCAGTCTAGGTTAAGCTATCAAAGCAGGATGCGACATAAGAATGAAAGGAGAACAACTAACAATGCATGACCAGAATGGAAGGTTACTTGTTACAGCAAACATATAAAAAAATCGCATGTATAAGGTTCGTATGGGAATTAAAAATAACACAAGTTTGCATCTAACAATGGTGAGTGAGTCAAGCAAGTGGCATGCAAGGTTGGGACATGTAAATCTTGAGATAATGAGGTCAATGATACAAAGATAACTTGTGTTAGGAATCCGAGTATTAGCATTGAGAAGGAGATTTGTGGATCATGCCTAATGCAAAAGCAGACCCGGCGAGTGTTCCCTCAAGCAACACAGTACGAGCCACTAAGAAGCTTCAACTTATACGCGGGGATCTTTGTGGCCCTATAACTCCAAGGGGCCAAGTACTCAAGCTGAAAACCCAGTTGAAATTGTGATTTGAGAGCTTTAGTTTAGAGTAATTTTCTAAAGCTTATGATTTGTTTGATCTCAATCTTTGTCTTGCAATCTCGGTTCTATACAATACTTCCAATTTGACTGACTTACTAGTTACTGGAGTGGATGTTCGTCCCCAGCGGAAAGAGAATATTACCCATTATAGTAGTTTCAACGGGGGTGTTGAGTGTCTGAGATTGGTACACATAATTAATTGTCTGTGTCACCTCCGATCCAGAGCGAATTGCTTGATATCAGTTCAATTTTTCAGTCGGAAGTACTTCCTATGTATTTGATGAGAACCAAAACAAACTTTGTTTGAAGTTAATATACATAATGAATACATATGCTTTGGATTAACGATAGAGAATACTAACATTCTTCCGGGGCCATTGAAAAAATTGCATATTATAACGTCCTGAAATAATTTTCAGTGATGATGAGATGCTTGTTATCCATAGAGTAGCAGTAGAAATGGAAACACACAAAAAGTGAACAAACTATTGTTCTGGATACATTTAATGAAAAACAAATTGTTGTTGTTGATGATGATGGTGAGGAGGTACACCACTAGCATGCGGTTCCGGTTATTGCACCAGAGTATATATCCTCCAATCGTGACTAATGGTAGGTAAAATTACAAGTTATCCAATACATATGTATTTAACCGTATAGAAGCTATGATATGTAGAGAGTGGTGTAGTCAAGAGATTATAGTTGAACAAGTAATACAAGATGTTTTAACAAAATGTTTGAGATTTAAGACCACAGCAAGGTCCAGAAAGAAACAGAGCAAAATTAGCTTCAAGAAAAAAAATAAATACTATATTTTGTCAAACCTAGTGATCAGTTTTGGTGGCATGAAGCAGCAGTTTCGCCTCTGAGACGACCAGTTCTGCTAGCAGCAATAGGATTTGAGCAAATGAATAGGGTCCCTAGAGAAAATTGTACTTAGCTTCTGAAAGAGGCAATCAACAACAACAACTTCCCGTAGAGATATTGATAATTGGAATTTGGAAGACACCCTTTTGGATTTGACAATTTGTCTATTTAAGACCAGGAAAACAATACAAACTGCAGTATAAACAGAATCTGAGCACTGAAAAAACTATGGATAAGAAAGAAAACGTCCATTATGCAAAATAGATACACCAACTTCGTGTGCAGAAGTGGTCACAAATGCCAAGATAGATGATGAGCTTAGAAGCCAAATGTTCAAGAACACAGAGAAGCTCTTGTTACCATCCAAGTTACATGTAACTGTAAGGATTTTGACTTGATAAATATGATTTTGGAAAACTGTTTTTAGCTCTCATCGTGGAATTTGGTCCATTGAATCCATATTGTCAATCTCCGAGCAAGAATATACAGAATCTGAGCACAAATCTATGGATATGAAAGAAAATATCCATGCAAAAGAGATGAACCCATTATATTAGAGGAGGAAGACCAAAATCTTGGAAAAAACTTCCCACCAGGAACCTGAAACATGAGAACCAGCTTCTCAGATTATAAATTTGATAAGATCATATCCTCCTCTGCACATCGATCTCTGAGATTCAATTAATACCACCACCTCAAAGTTTCTTCTTAATCTTCTGGATTTGTGAAAGTTATGGTATTTTGTTTGGGTGGAGAAGAATGATACGTTAATAAAACTAGAGAGGCTATTTCTAAACGTCCCACATCGGTAAGCTAAAGAGAGTTGGCGATAAACTCAACACTATAAGAAGGAAGTCGGGCTTTGCTTGCAAATCATACCTTTCTCGGCCTTTTGGCTAAGATCAAGTGTAGTATCTGTTCTTATCAGTTTAATATCTGATATGTGGTCCATCGGATCACACGATATTAACTCTATTTTTTTAGGGAGGAAGCCCAACAAGATAGCTTGCTATCTGGGTTTCTACGAGTTGCCCATGCGTTGCACTATTGCACGGGCTTGGCTTAACCCATCAAACCAGTAGTTCAACTTTTACTCTTTTAACTAGTTAATTAAAACTAAGAAACGTTCAAAGCAGCTAACATTTGTTCACGTCGCTACCTAAATCTGATTCTATAAATTCTCTGGTAAACGAGAATCATCACCATTTTTTATGGATAAGTCAGCTAATCATCAACTTCGTTAATGGGCACAAATGCTTACACAAACTCTCCAAAACTGTGCGTGTATGTCTTTGCAGTCACCTTTATGGGCTGACTTGTGTTCAATATCAATGACCGTCAGTTTCAAAAAAAAAAGAACATTAGGTAATGGGAGCAAATTTGGTTTACAATCCTTATATCACAACCACACCTGCAAAACACTCCATATGTTCAGGAGATTCTACTTGTGTCCTTGATGTGGAAATGCTTGTCTGGATATGCTACCACAAGTTAGAGTACATGTTCTCTCGGTCTTGGTCTCTTTCTCACCGAAGATCGAGCAAGACCAGTTTCCCATTCGCCGCTCGCTTGTACGTGTTCATAGCTTCCCATGAATCAAATATCTCGTTTTGATTTGCCTCTAAACTCTTTTGAATTTTTGTTACAAGTAATTTTGAAAGGAAGTGATCAAATAACACAAGTGGGGACGTCAGGGGCGGACGCAAGATTGTTTTGGGTATGGGGCACATAACCAAGTTCTGGTAATATTGTTGAATTTAAGTGAGTATTTAGAGAGTTTAGTACTAATTATCATGGGAAAAATATAATATAGGGTGGGGCACATGCCACACCTCCTTAAGCTCTAGGACCGCCCCCTGGAGACGTGTACAAAAGAGAGGCACTAGATATATGGGGATGATTAAACGTCCACAATCATACAAATAATTGGCCTATCAGACGGCCCACATGATTAAATCTCTTTCTTTTGTCCTCCCATATCGGTAAGAACGGAAGCAAATGAACTGTTTATATATCGCCGGAGTCACAAGCATGATTGTCCCTTCGAGGACATCCGATAAAATTGGAACGATACATAGAAGATTAGCATGGCCCCTGCGCAAGGATGACACGCACAAATTGAGAAATGGTCCAAATTTTTTTGGACATTTTTCCGAGATTATGAGATCCTAAAACTTTTCATGAATTTTTGTACAGATTCTATTTCTTTCAAGATCCAACATAAGATTCCCTATATACTCGATGCCTCAACTCTGCACATTACCATGATTCGAATGTGTTGCCTTGTATCTTACTTGATTCATAAACTCTTGGTTGGTTCAGTATATATAGTGGAGTGCAAATTAATTCAGTTTCTTTGTCCCTCCATTCGAGTCAAAGCAGGTTCAGTGTGTAAAAATGCATTTGATAACAAAAAGCAAAAGAAAAAAAAAGCACCAGGTTCATGTATGTACACCAGACAGTTAAAATAAGAATAGATGCAGAGCTCCAAGCCTTCTTTAGTGCTGCTGCTTCGTAAAGATTCTGATGAGTTCCAAAGCCTTTTTATTCTCCATCTTCCTGAGTTCAACTTCTTTGTACATTTCTCTTTACTCTTTTAGACAAATGAATTTTTTTCTTGTTGTTCCTACTTTTAATTTAGGTGTATATGCTCAGATACTAAAGCTTTTCTTGTAGCGTGTTTCATGACTTTCTTCTCGTTTTTGGGTGTGCATGTGCTCTTGGCCATGCTACTCTTTGTTTCTGGATATTTTTTTTGATAGGAATGTGAATATCATATAAATATGAATGAGTTCAGAGTTACATTGTAATATGGAAGTATGTTACCTTGCCAAATTAAAATTTTAAAAACAAGGGGACAGATGATTGTAGACAAAGAGATGAGAAAGAGATTAAGAAAGCCAGAAAGCCGTGAGGCCTGTGTGCTTTCGTTTCCATTTAATGCTTAAAAATAAGTAAGTGTCTTGAACATAGATTGTGATGTTCTTTTTTTCACAGACATATATATATATATGGTGGAAGTGATAAGCCTAGGTAGCAGCCAGCAATTCCTCTCACGTAAATGAAAAAACGGCTCAGACGTGAGGTGTAGACTAGGTGGTACACTGATATATGAGATGCTGGTGATCCATAGAGTAGCAGTAGAAATGGAAAACACAAAAAGTGAAACAAACTATTGTTCTGGATACAGTTAATGGAAAACAAATTGTTGTTGTTGTTGATGATGGTGAGGAGGTACACCACTAGCATGCGGTTCCGGTTATTGCACCAAAGTATATATCCTCCAATCGTGACTAAATGGTAGGTGAAATTACAAGTTATCCAATACATATGTATTTAACCGTATAGAAGCTATGATATGTAGAGAGTGGTGTAGTCAAGAGATTATAGTTGAACAAGTAATACAAGATGTTTTAACAAAATGTTTGAGATTTCAGACCACAGAAAGGTCCAGAAAGAAACAGAGCAAAAATAGCTTCAAGAAAACAAAGAAAACAAATGAATAGGGTACCTAGAGAAAATTGTACTTAGCTTCTGAAAGAGGCAATCAACAACAACAACTTCCCATAAAGATATTGATAATTGGAATATGGAAGACACCATTTTGGATTTGACAATTTGTCTATCTTCTTCCTTTTGACATTCTCAAACGGTAGGAAAAGGGTCTCATCTTGGAATCAATTAGCCTGGTCGGATATATATATATGTCAATTTAAGACCAAGAAAAGAATACAAACTGCAGTATAAACAGCACTGAAAAAACTATGGATAAGAAAGAAAACGTCCATCATGCAAAAGAGATATACCAACTTCGTGTGGATGCAGAACTGGTCACAAATGCCAAGATATATAATGAGCTTATAAGCCAAATGTTCAGGAACATAGAGAAACGCTTGTTACCATTCGTTTACTACTGAAACAAATAAAAGTGTGTTGTTGTAACGATTTGGACTGGATAAATATGATTTTGGAAAACTTTTTTTTAGCTCTCATCGTGCAATTTGGCCCATTGAATCTATATTTTCAGTGTCCGAGCAAGAATATACAGAATCTGAGCACAAATCTATGGATATGAAAGAAAATATCCATGCAAAAGAGATGAACCCATGATATTAGAGGAGGAAGACCAAAATTTTGGAAAAAAACTTCCCACCAGGAACCTGAAACATGAGAACCAGCTGCTCAGATTATAAATTTGATAAGATCATATCCTCCTCTGTGCACATTGACCCCTGAGATTCAATTAATACCACCACCTCAAAGTTTCTTCTTAATCTTCTGGATTTTTGAAATTTATGGTATTTTGTTTGGTTGGAGAAGAATGATACGTTAATAAAACTAGAGAGGCTATTTCTAAACGTCCCACATCGTTAAGCTAAAGAGATTTGGCTATAAACTCAACACTATAAAAAGGAAGTCAGGCCTTGCTTGCAAATCATACCTTTCTCGGCCTTTTGGCTAAGATCAAGTGTAGTATCTGTTCTTATCAGTTTAATATCTGATATGTGGTCTATCGGATCACACGATATTAACTCTATTTTTTTAGGGAGGAAGCCCAACAAGATAGCTTGCTATCTGGGTTTCTACGAGTTGCCCATGCGTTGCACTATTGCACGGGCTTGGCTCAACCCATCAAACCAGAAGTTCAACTTTTACTCTTTTAATTAACTATTTAATTAAATCTAAGAAACGTTCAAAGCAGCTAACATTTGATCACATCTCTACGTAAGAGGTTGATTGTTTTGTGTTTTTACGTTAGTTTTTGGTTTCAGATTTTCTAGAAACTACTTTTAAGCCAATCATGATTCTAGTCAATTAGTTTTCCTATTTTCTAGGGAATCTAGTTTTTGACTCATCTTACTAATTCCTTCTTAAAAACTAAAATCACTACTTAAGTGGATTCTTCCTCAAAACTGTACGACTAAAACATATTTTTTTTTTTATAAAATGCTAATTTTAGTAAATACACTACTATATATTACCTATCCTACAACTCTACAACTACACACATTTTTAAGTATTTAGAGCAATTTAGAGTTTTGTTAAGGTAAAAAAATAGTTAAATAAAATAATTTTTATACTCTTTAGTAAAGTGCAAAAATATATTATATGTACAAGTTTGTAATATAAAATGTATTGTTATATCTGAAATTATGTTTATACGCAGAATTCAGTTTTTGTTTTAAAATATTGTTATGGCATAAATATTTGCTTTATTATAAAAGAAATAACATATTACATAAGTTTTTTGATAATAAGTACGTAAGAATTTACTTTACCTCTATAGCTATTACTATTTATTTATAAAAGTTCCATAACTTTTAACTATTAATAATGTTTCTTCTTATAGGTATGGCATACCAAGGACAATCATCAAATGGAAAAGAGGTATTTATTTACTAAATAAATATTTATAATGGACTGATTATATAGTTTAATTGACTAATTAATGTATGATATTAATGTTAAAGGGAAAATTTCAATGGAATGATATCATGGTTCATATATTTCTTGAAATATATGAAAATGAAATGGAAAAAATAAATTGGCGTACTGGTCCTTTGAAAAAAGAGAGTAAAGCGAGAATTAGAAATGCATTTCGAGAAGCAACAAGTCAAAATCCAGAATGGCTTCCGTTGAAAAACAAATTTTATTCTATAAAAAAGTTGTACGACATTTATCGTCGATTGGGCCGTATGACTGGAGTTTCATTTCACGAGACCACAAAAGCTATTCGAATGGATGATGAATGGTGGAGTGATCGCATTCAGGTAATTTTTGAACATCATAACCATCTGTTTTTTATTAGAAAACTATAATAATCTTTTTTTTTTTTTTTAATTTAGGAAATACATGATGCTGCAAAGCTCCGGGCACACCCTCTCACTGATCTCAACAGATTGGATAGACTTTTTGGAGGCAAACACATTTCAACCGATGATGGATACTATCCAGGTTCTGGAGTGGATCAAAATACCGAGTCTGAAACGGTTACCGAGAATGAACACGACACTGTGAATCTAGAAGATGATCCTGATGTGCCTTCAAGAAACCAAAATGAAATACCGTCTTCCTTCAACCAGAGTTCCAAACGGGTGTACGGAAACACTTCGCGTAGTTCATCTTCAGCACATAAACGAGGAACAACAAAGGCTTCATATGATTTCGTGACAAATGAAGCCTACATGAAACGAACAGAACTTCATGAAAGAGCCCAAGATAACAAGCTTGAACGTGCAATTGTCTCATTACAAACACTATCAGGTCTTCAATATGACTCTTCGTTGTATTGGGGAGCAGTGACTGTGCTTCAAAGTAATGAGACACATGCACGGGTTTATCTTACACTACCCGACGATGATGCTAGAATTAAATATCTCGAAAGAATGAAAGGAATCGACCGAGAAGCTGAATAAAAAATTTAAAACTCTTCAATAATTTTATTTTCTCGTATTTTAATTCATGTTTGATTTTGAATATTTTTTTTTGTTTCTTTTGTTTTATTTATCAAATAATATTGTTTTTAATATAACAAATTACTTCTTCTTTTTTTGTTAGAAAGAAGCATTTTACCGAATGCTTGAAGATGATGAAGCAGAAGATGGTAGCATTAATTTTGGAGAATCCTTCATCGATCCATATTCTGTGAGTATAGAAAGGCAAAGAATGAACCTGGATCCAGAACGTGGTCGAAGATATGTATATGAATTACTCCATGGTCACGACGTCCAATGCTATAACATAATTCGAATGTATCCGCGGGTATACGTTCAGTTGTGTGAAAAGCTTAAGGAGGAATATCAGTTGAAAGAAACTGATAATGTAAGCACCGAGGAAAGTGTTTCAATATTCCTTAATATATGTGCTCAAAATGCAACTCAGAGGTATGTTGGGAAGATATTTGGTCATTCACAGGAAACTATAAGCAGAAAATTCCATGAAGTGTTGAGTGCTCTTGAAAAAATGACGGTTCATTTGCTTAGACCTGGTCCAGATGAGCTCACACAACCTCATCCTAGGTTACAATCCAATAGAAATTATTGGCCTTATTTTAAAGGATTCATCGGTGCAATCGATGGAACACATGTTCCTGTCACTATTGCGGGAAAAGATTCAGAAAAATATTGGAACAGAAAAAGTGACACGAGTATGAATGTTTTAGCTATATGCAATATGGACATGTTCTTTACATATGCATATATAGGTATTCCGAGATTAGCTCATGATGCAAAAGTTCTAGCTCTAGCAATGGAGGGGCCTCATCAATTTCCGACTGCACCTTTTGGGAAGTATTATTTGGGAGATTTTGGTTATCCTCTTCGACCTGGATTTCTTACTCCATATAGAGGGGAAAGATATCATCCTAGCCAGTACGATGGAGCTAGTCCTCCCAGTAGCTATAAAGAAATGTTTAACAAACGACATTCTTCACTACGATCTGTTATTGAAAGGACTTTTGGTGTGTGGAAAGGAAAATGGCGGGTTTTAAGAGAGAAGCCAAGATACATCATACATGTTCAAAGAAGAGTTGTTGCAGCTACAATGTCACTGCATAATTTTATTAGGTTATCAAATTTAGGAGATGTTGATTTTGATTCAGATTATACAACTGGTAGTGGACCAACTGAAAACTCTGATTCAGATGAAGACGAAGAACATAATAACACTCATATGCACTATATGGAAGGCATTCGAGATCAAATTTCTTCATCTTTATGGGATTCAAGATAGTTTTTATTTTATATTTGAATTTATTATTTTATTTTATTTTTAATAAATTTATGTATGCTTTGATAATAATTTTTTCAGTAATAAATATTTTACTATTAATAATATTATTCATATTATCTAATCTATTAAAACTGAAGTATAATTAGTATTTAACCCTAATTTTTCCTAAATATTTACCAAATGCCATTAGGCTTATACATTGTTGTTTTATTACTTTGCTAACCCCTAATAAATTTACGTGTATTTAAACTTAAATAACAAAACTGAGTGAACCTAAAATCACGTGGGTTTCAGTACAAAATATTCTTTAGTTAAAACTGGAATACAGTAAATTCGCATTATAAAGAGATTCGGTAGATATTTATTGTTCATTTATAATCAGACTAACAAATGTGGGCCATATAAAATATTATCTTAATTACTCCCAAAAAACATTACTGAACGAATTTAAATCACTTTATTCTAGCATATTCTTTTTAAGTATGTTACTAAAACACTGAACAAGCAATTATAAAAATATCTTACTTACGGATTTATGATACTGAAGAATATTAGATGATGATTGTTTGTAGTTTTTGGATTAGTTTTTTGGTTTTTGATTTTCTAAAAATTACTTTTCATCCAATCAAGATTTTGAAAAAATAGATTCTCTAAAATGTAGGGAAACTAGATTTTGCAAATAAATGTTTTTTCAACACAAAGTTACATTTCTTTTTTTTATATATGACTATATTACAATAATTTTATACACTACAATATTTTAATATATACATTTTGGGAAAATTTCAAAATAGGCAATGCTCCATTATAAACATATTACTGTATACAATAATATTATAATTATAGACTCTATAAATCAATAATATAACTATTATAGACTATACAATATAAATAAATTTATTTTTATATATAACCGTAAGTGTACATAAATAAGCCTAACATTTAATTAGATTTTAAATCAATATAAGCAAATCTAATATTTTGAAAATAAATAGGTGCAAATCTAAATTGAGATCTTAATAATAAAATTTGAATATTTTTATGAAAGATTATGAAAATTAACAAATATGTGAAATTTTAAGAATATTTTTCCAATCCGTATTATTTCCTAAATATTTCAATTACAAAAATATATTTTACATAGAAATATATTGATTTATATATTATATAGATACTCAAGTCTACTCTTTAGCGAAGAACTACTTTCTTTGCTTATAAATATCTAATAAAAATTTATAGTTATAAACATAGAAATACTCAAAATATTCTATAATTGTTAAGTTGGTATTTGCAAAAATTTAAATATGATAATAGTCTTAATATCAGAAATTTATATTCTTAAAATAGATTTAAATCAATTATTTTATCAAATACAAGATATATTGTTCAATTGGATTTTGATAAGTTGAGAACCAAAAACCAAACCAAAACACAAATAAAATAAATAAAACCAAAACCGAATCAATATTTCTAAATAATATTTATATATTAAAAAAATAACATCCGCGCGGATGTGCGGGTCCAACTCTAGTTACTTTTTAAGAGTAAAAACCAGAAACTAAAAATCAAAATCTAAATTCACCAATCAAGTTTTTCAAAAAAACCAAAATCTACTACAAAATCAAAAACCAAAAACTAAAAACCAAAAGCTAAAAACCACAAACCAAAAACCAAAAACTAAAATCTAGAATCTAACAAAACAATCATCACCTAAATCTAATTCTATAAGTTCTCTGCTAAACAAGCATCATCATCATTTTTTTTATGGATAAGTCAGCTAAGCACATCCTAAGATAGGAGATAGCTAATCATCAACTTCGTTAATGGGCACAAATGCTTACACAAACTCTCCAAAACTGTGCGTGTGTGTCTTTGTAGTCACCTTTGTAAGATTAACTTTTATGATTTTTATTATGAAATATATCCAAGAGCATATTCTAGATTTGACTTAATTCAACCCAAACACAATTTTTAAAAAGATATAAACACTAACCTTGATTCTTAAAAAGTTACGTAGATTGACTTCTCCTCCCTTAGACCTTTTTTCCTTTAGTGATTCTTTGATGAATAAGAATCCAATCTTTTCTAATCTCCTTTAGATCTTTTCTATTATGTGGATTTAAGAGAACTTTTGTCATCATCAAATAAGGGGAGATACTACCCTTATATATATTAATAGAAGGGGTGTCATGAATGAACACAACCCTTCACTCATAACAACCATTAACTATATAAATACATAAATGTATATTATATCTTTATGATCATAGGATGAAAGACATTCACAAATTAAGGTAAAGGAGGGGGTATATCAATACACCCGAATTCTAATGTCTTTAATCGAAACCGATTCATCACGGTATTGTCTTTAATATTAGAACTCTAAAACATTAATATGAACTTGAACTTTATATTAAACCAATATACACATAGGTCATACAAGAATATAAAATATTCTTACATTCTCCCACTTGACCTTTGTGTTACTTTAAGGGTTCAATAACTTTAATGTGCACTTTTACATCAAGTTCGTTTGATCTTTACTAAAATTAGAATTAATCGAATCATGGCGATTGTATGTCATTTAATCGACATAGTCCCTTCCATGTATCACAAACCAACTCTAACTTTATATTATCCTTACATGAGACAAACCTTTATTCTCAAAACTTTACTATAAGTTATCTTTGAATCTTTAAGTGTATACACATTCTTTAATGATAACATATTTACCAAATCAGAAACTTAACTTTAAGTGAATTCCTAGGTGTCTAATACTTAATGAGCATTCCATAAATATAATAGCAAGGCTTTATCTATAATATCCATACGTTCTAAACGGCCGTTGAACGCCTTGGATGGTAAACCTTTAGTTTGCGGATCTGCTATCATTATATCCTTTCTTATGTGCTCAAGGACACTCTATGTTTCTGAATTTCTTCTTTAACAGACAAGTAATTTAACTTAATGTGCTTAGCACCATTCATTACTTGTCATCTTTTCTAAAGAAGACAGCTGCGAAATAATCACCATAAATTCTCAACGACCTGACTATAATTAACGTCGACAATCCAAAGTCCTGAGATAAATTTTCGCAACCACTATTCATGAATCGTAGCTTCAAAGCATGCCACAATTCAACCTTAATAGTGGAAGTAGCAAATGACAGACTGCTTTCCACTTTCTTTTATATTGTTCCCTCGATTAATAGGAACAATAGCCAAACGTTGATTTTATCATCCACATATGGCATAATCTGAATCTGAATATCCAATAACATTAATTGATTGGATCTTTCTTTTATGTAAGCATGTTCTCGTTAGTGCCTTGCAAGTACCAGAGAACCTTTCTTTGCAGCATTACAATGGTTTATTCCGGGATTACTTTCATATCAACTCAACTTTTCAATATCATAAATGATATCAAGACAAACACATTTCCAATATATTTTAAACTCCCAACCATCAAAGCATAAGGATTTTTTTTTTTTATTACGCTCCAATTCATTCTTAAGACACTTCATACTAAATTGATCCCCCTTCTGAATTGGAGTTATTCCTATGGAGCATTTTTTTTTATATATGTATATCTCTACGATCTTACTGATATATCTTTTCTGAGACAAACTCAAAAGTCCTTATGATCCATCTCAAGAGATTTCTATCATGATCACATTAGATGTCTCACTCATATCTTTTATTTCAAAGTTCTTAGAGAGATACTACTTTACATCATGTAACATGCCTATGTTATTTTTAGTAAGCATAAGTACATCAACATATAAGACTAACATCAACATCAACATATAAGACTAACATCACATAATCTGCTCCCACTGACCTTAATGTAGATACATTGATCAACAATCATCTCTACGAAACCATATGACATGATGGTATCATATATTAAACTTCAAATACTATTGTCTGGAGGCTTGTTATAGTCTATATGTTGACTTTCTCAGCTTACACACTGTATTTTTCTTTTCATGCGGCCCTAAAACTTTCATGTTGGTCCATATATACTTACTTCTCAAGCTCTCCGTTCAAAAAAAAAAAAAAAAAAACGGTGAAACATCCATCTGGTGAAACTCAAAATCATAATGAACCACCAAAGCCAAAAACAACTCTAATAGAATCCTTCTTTGAAACTAGAGAGAAGTTCTCTTTTTAGTTAATGCCATCTTTTCTGGATGAAACCTTTAACAACAAGGCAAGCCTTGTATCTTTCAATGTTACAATTCGAGTTGTGTTTAGTCTTAAAGTCTTATTTACAACCAATGATATTAAAACCACCAGGCAACTCTACTAAGTACCAAACTTCATTATCATCCATAGATTTTATCTTTGTACGGCATCAATCTTTTCCAGAATTGTCACTTTCCATGGCTCTTTGGAATAAAATAGAATCTTCATACATGCTCAAGCCACATTCACTTTCAATAGCAACCACATAATTATTTGATATGGCATATCTTCATTCCCTTTCAGATCACTTTAAAGTTATTTGTGGTTCATTATTCTCTACTTGAATTATGACAGGTTCGTCGACTATATATTTTAGCTAGTGGTATTGATGCATTCTTATGTTGTTCTATTGTGTAAAACAACTACCTCAGGTGCAACTCAGATGAAAGTACTTCATCCTGAATTTCATTAATGTCCACCCTTCTACAATTCACTACTCCCACTATTTTTACCATTTTGAATGAACCTAACATTACCCGATTTAACTATTCTCGTACTATGGTTAGAACAATAAAATTTATGCTCCTTTGATTCTTTCAGGATAGTCAATAAAAATTTACCGACAGACCTATAATCAAGTTTCTTTTCATGTGGTTTATATATGCTTACTTATGCTGGATACCAGACACATAAATGTCTTAAAATAGGTTTCCTTCCCATCCACATCTCATATGGAGTCATAGGAATTGCTTTACTAGGAACCCGGTTCAGCACATACAATGCAATCTTTAATGCATATATCCACAAACTGGATAAAGAGCAATTATTTAACATGCTCATAACCATCTCTATTATAGTACGATTCCGCCTCTCAGATATACTATTCTACTAAGGAGTAGCATGCATAATGTATTGTGCATAAATACTTCTACTTTCAAATAACTTTGCAAATGGACCAAGACACTGTTCTTTTCACTGAATTTTCGTAAGATCACCACCTATATCAGATCTCACTACTTAACCTTCTTATCTAACTGCCTTTCTATCTAATCCATGAATACCTTTAGAAAATTCACAAAGATAAAATTTTTATGCAGTAGATAGGTATATCAATACAGTGAATAATCATCAATCAATGTGATGAAATCTTTTTCACCACTCCATGAAGGAGCATCGAAAGGGCCACATATTAGTGTGTATTAACTTAAGAAGCTGAGGTGCTTCTTGTGGCTATTTTCTTTAAAGTATGTTAAGTCTACTATACCTTAATTTAGAATATGCTCATATCTAGATCACTTAAATTCAACTGAGGATAAACTAAATCATTTACCAACCTCATTATTCTTTCTTTAGAAACATGACCTAGTCTTTGATGCCACAAAAAAACATAATTCTCATTAGATGCACTATACTTAATGCTTCTATTTTTCAACCACCAAGTAACTAGGAATTTCAACATGATTCCTTTAATAGCAAACAAAAATTTAATGTTTACTTTCTTATCAAAACAACCTTTTCTTTTAGGACAATCCTTCTTGAAGAGTCTCATTTATTGCAAAAGAAACACTTCATTTTCTTTCGGATTTGACTTTCAAGTCCTTTCAGAAAAGCTTTGTTATTCCTTTTGTTCTTTCTACTTGGGATTCTTTTGCTACTACTGACACTTCCAAAACCTACGAGGTTAGCAACTTGGTCTTTCATCTTCATTGATCTCTTCTCCTCTTGAATAAACATAACCTTTAATACTCTAACGTTTCATTATCTTTATTGGTGTTGTAACTCACCTGAAACTAACTAAAGTCAAGAGGTATAAAGTTCATGAGGAATTGAACCGGAAACTGTTCTTGCACCTTTGTTCCCAAGGTCTTTAACTTTTACAGCCAGATTAGACATGTAAGTCACATGATCACGGATTGGCTAGACTAGTCAACAATTTTCATAGTTAGCTCATTTATGAGACTTTCTATATTCGACTTACGACCAAACCCGACTCTAAACACTCCATAAATCTACTCTATAAATTCCTTCCCTTTCTCTGTCTAGGCATCGATGACTTAACCCTTTCTACTATCATCAACCTCATTAAGTTCAAACTCAGCCTATTAATTACTCTCATCTCTTATATATCGAGACTTTTCATCAAATGAGTAATCTTTCGTAATGGCTGAGGGCTCCACATCAATTACTATGACGAGGTATAATGCCATTACACCCAGTGTAAACTGGACCTTTTCATATCACTCACTAGAATTGAGTCTTATTGAACTTTACGACAGAATTAGCAAATGTAAATACATTTGATAAGGCTGCAAGCTTTTATACATGCTTACTTTTTAATGCTTTGAAACTTTCCTTCAGATTCTAGATTAAACTTTCAAGTTTGTATTTAAGCAACCTTTGGGCAATACTTAAACACAAACAATTTTGGTGATGCTTAATTATACTGTACTGATTAATCATTTCAAACTCAAGTCAATAGCATCTTACCTTTGGGTATAAATACTATCAACTATAGTAGAAGAAATGACTAAGTCCTTTTCATATTATTAACTATATTCAATGATCCACCTTTGGGTGACCTCCTAGAAAATAGAAAATAAAATAATTGACCACTAAAATTTTAATGTCATTTAGCATCTATCTCTAATCATGATCAATCATACTATTATTAATTTTAATACTTATAAGTAAATAACAAGATCACTTTGGTGATTAACATATTATAAACTATATAAACATTAAAAGACTAATTAATAGGTAAATATCCTAATATTATGTTAATATTTCATAACATAATTATTTCAATATTTTGTTAATATTTCATATACCAAAAATGCAGCGGAAGCATTTTAACCTAAATTAATCATGTTTATGTCTCTAACCATATAAGACAATTAACTAAACTATACCAACGGCTCTGAACATCACCGCTTAAACCTTTATATTACTGAGCTACAAATACCAAAAAGGTTTAATGCATTCATTGAGCCGTTCATTAATACAGTGACAAACAGATTCTACAAAGTTGTGAAACATCTTTCATGTCACACTTTTAGTGGTGACTTTTCACAATAACAATCTAGTAACCGTCAATAATATTCTAGAATTTAATATGCAACGTTCATGCATGCACTTAAATAAAATTCTAGAAAACATTAATCAAAAGGTGCAACTATAAACATTTTCTTTTGGTGACTTTGCGAACACAAAAGAAACGGTTACTTGTTTCTTTTATTTTCTCGTTGATCAAGAATAATCAAACAGAGAAAGAAGAGGACAAACAAACAATCAGAATTATTAATACTTGCACTCATTTATTGAAGCAACAATGAACGCTCACTTGATTAAGTGGTTCTGTACGCGTTCAATTAATTAACAATTACATACATTAACTAATTATTCCATACGATTGGTAATTCATTCCATACGCATTTAGTTAACTAACAATGCCATACCGTACAAGTAATTCCATACAAATTCAGTCATGTTTGCAAATCAAGTCACGCTTCCACACAATTATAAAATCAGTGTGTGCTAACTTTCACACAGAAAATGGTAATTCACCCTTTGTGAAACCGTAAGATTCCTTTAAATTTATGGTGCCGTAAACATGGATCATGAACACTCATTAAAACAGACTTTACTGTATATGTTCACAAACACATGAGAACCAAACCTTGATTGTTCTAATATTATCAAGGCCTTAATGGGTAAATTAATTAAATCTAGAAAAGCTCTGATACCAAATATAAGATTAATTTTTATGATTTTTATTATGAAATATATCCAAGACCATATTCTAGATTTGACTTAATTCAACCCAAACACAATTTTAAAAAAGATATAAACACTAACCTTGATTCTTAAAAAGTTACGTAGATTGACTTCTCCTCCCTTAGACCTTTTTTCCTTTAGTGATTCTTTGATGAATAAGAATCCAATCTTTTCTAATCTCCTTTAGATCTTTTCTATTATGTGGATTTAAGAGAACTTTTGTCATCATCAAATAAGGGGAGATACTACCCTTATATATATTAATAGAAGGGGTGTCATGAATGAACACAACCCTTCACTCATAACCACCATTAACTATATAAATACATAAATGTATATTATATCTTTATGATCATAGGATGAAAGACATTCACAAATTAAGGTAAAGGAGGGGGTATATCAATACACCCGAATTCTAATGTCTTTAATCGAAACCGATTCATCACGGTATTGTCTTTAATATTAGAACTCTAAAACATTAATATGAACTTGAACTTTATATTAAACCAATATACACATAGGTCATACAAGAATATAAAATATTCTTACAACCTTATGTGCTGACTTGTGTTCAGGATTAATGACCGTCAGTTTCAAAAAAAAAAAAAACATTATGTAATGGGGGCAAATTTGGTGTACCATCGTTATATCACAACTACACCTGCAAAACACTCCATATGTTCAGGGGATTCTACTTGTGTCCTTGATGTGGAAATGCTTGTTTGGATATGCTACCACAAGTTAGAGTACATGTTCTCTCGGTCTTGGTCTCTTTCTCACCGAAGATCGAGCAAGACCAGTTTCCCATTCGCCGCTCGCTTGTACGTGTTCATAGCTTCCCATGAATCAAATATCTCGTTTTGATTTGCCTCTAAACTCTTTTGAATTTTTGTTACAAGTATTTTTGAAAGGGAAGTGATCAAATAACACAAGTGGGAACGTGTACAAAAGAGAGACACTAGATATAGGGGGATGATTAAATGTCCACTTGAATCCAATACACAAAACATACACAGAATTGGCCTATCAGACGGCCCACATGAATAAATCTCTTTCTTTTGTCCTCCCACATCGGTAAGAATAGAAGCAAATGCACTGTTTATATATCGACTGAGTTACCAGTATGATTGTCCCTTCGGGGACATCCGATAAAATTGGAACGATACAGAGAAGATTAGCATGGCCCCTGCGCAAGGATGACACGCACAAATCGAGAAATGGTCCAAATTTTTTTTTTTCCGACATATGAGATCCTAAAACTTTTCATGAATTTTTGTACAGATTCTCTTTCTTTCAAGATCCAACATAAGTGCCATTGATGGGTTACTTAAGCTTTTTAATTGAGGTTTAGGTGTCTCTTCTTCTCTATACTAAATGCCTCAACTCTACACAGAACCAGGATTTGAATTGTGTTGTCTCTTACTTCATTCATATATGTAGATATAAAGTATATGGTGGAGTGCAAATTCTACGCTTCTCAATTCAGCTTTGTTTCTCCATTCGAATAAAGCAGGTTCAGTGTGTAAAACCACATATTTCTTCTTCAACTCGGGAATCTTGGATTCAGTTATATGCGTTGATAACAAAAAAAAAAAAAAAAAAAAAAAAGGCACCAGAGAACAACAGGTTCTTAAGGATGCTGAACCACATGGTAATTCTCCAAATGTTTGCACCTTTTTGGTATTCAATCTCTTCATGAACCTCACTAGTTTCTTCTCTAGACAACTCTTTCCCAAATCCTAACAGTCTGATCATATTTAACTCTTACGTACACCAGACAGTTAAAATAAGAATAGATCCAGAGCTCCAAGCCTTCTTTGGTGCTGCTGCTTCGTAAAGATTCTGATGAGTTCCAAAGCCTTTTTATTCTCCATCTTCCTGAGTTCAACTTCTTTGTATATTTCTCTTTACCCTTATAGACAAATGAATTTTTTTCTTGTTGTTCCTACTTTTAATTTAGGTGTGTATGCTCAGATTCTAAAGCTTTTCTTGTAGCGTGTTTCATGACCTTCTTCTCGTTTTTGGATGTGCATGTGCTCTTGGCCATGCTACTCTTTGTTTCTGTATTTTTTTTCTTTTAATAAAAATGTTTTTTTTTTTATACTAGGAGGTGTATGGGCATTCGGCCCAAATAATACTCTCAGACCTGGAACCAGCCGACGCTAATACCAAACTTGATTGTCTCTTTGGGAACATCCGATAAAATTGGAACGATACAGAAAAAATTAGCATAGTCGCGCAAAAATAACACGCATAAATCGAGAAATAGTCTAAATTTATTTGGTTCTTCAAAAAATTTAGTAATATCTTTTCGTTTTCTCCACTCCTGGTTGGGATTTGGAAAATTTGTCTTTTTGTTTTCTCCACTCGGTTTTGGATCCACGGTAACAGCTCCAAGATTATAAAATCTTACTTGTCATGAATTTTTTATCAGATTTTCTTTCTTTTAAGATCCAACTGCTATCATACGCTTTTAAATGAGGATTAGGTCTCTTCTTCTCAGTACTCAATGTCTCAAATCTGCTCAGATTTTCGGTTTAGATTTGGTGATTACACATCTTTGAATTTTCTATGCATTACGCTTTAACCAGCTAAGCAGCTACATTGCTTGCTAACATCTCTACTGATATCTGAACTTGCTTAGCATTTAAGAAACATGATGGTGAATTGAGAAAAGGCATATCATCACGAGCTTTGATAAATAAGATACTCAATGAGCACAAGAGCTTACTTGAACGCACCAAAGTAGTGTATATCAGTCCTTACAGTCCTTGCAGTGATGTGACAGTAAGTAACAAAACGACCACAAATAGAACAAAACGAGAAATGCACAAATATAATCACAAAATTGGGAAATTAAATTTGCAATTGCATAATATAACTTCGACAGAGAAAGACAAGAATATAACAAAATCTTTTGAGATTTCAAAACACAAGGAGGTCCAAAAGGAAACACAGCAAAACACAAACAAAAATATTATATTAAACCTACTCGGCCTTGGAAGCAGAAGCAGCAGCTTGACCTCTGAGCCGACCAGTTCTCCTAGCAGCAATAAGACCAACCTTCTGTCCAGGAGGTGCATCACGTCTAACAGTACTCGCGTGACCAATGTGCTGATGGTTACCTCCTCCATGAGGATGCTCCACTGGATTCATAGCCACACCACGAACCTTAGGCCATGAGTTTCTCTTCACACGGTACTTGTGGT
>MU108995.1:0-16109 GCA_012274485.2 Sinapis alba | reverse complement strand
TACTGCCTGGAAGGACCAAGGACTGTCCAGACTGGTCTATCCGGCCATGAAAAATCGACCCATACATACTGATAGGCTGAAATGATTAGCCTTAACCGTAATAAATGGAAGGATTTAACTCAACGGACCATGGACTGTCCGGACTGGTCCCAACAGTACATGAAAAATGACCCATACGTACTGATAGGCAGGTACAATCAGCCATCCGGACAGCCTAGAAGGACAAAGGACTGTCCAGACTGGTCCACCAAGCAATGAAAAATTGACCCATACGTACTGATAGGGTGAAATGATCATCCTTATCCAAACTGAATTGAAGGATTTAACTCAACGGACCGTGGACTGTCCGGACTGGTTCCATCAGTACATACAAAATGACCCATACATACTGATCGGCTGATACGATCAGCCATCCATACTGCCTGGAAGGACAAAGGACTGTCCACTCTGGTTCATCAGGCCATGAAAAATCGACTCATAAGTACTGATAGGCTGATATGATCAGCCTTAACCGTACTAAATGGAAGGATTTAACTCAACGGACCATGGACTGTCCGGACTGGTCCCAACAGTACATTAAAAATGACCCATACGTACGGATAGGCTGATACGATCAGCCATTGGTACTGCCTGGAAGGACCAAGAACTGTCCAGACTGGTCCATCAGGCCATGAAAAATCGACTCATACGTACTGATAGGCTTATATGATCAGCTTTAACCTTATTGAAAGGAATGATTTAACTCAATGGACCATGGACTGTCCAAACTGGTCCCATCAGTACATGAAAAATGACCCATACGTACAGATAGGTTGATACGATCAGCCATTTGTACTGCCTGGGTGGACCAAGGACTGTCCAGACTGGTCCATCAAGCCATGAAAAATTGACCCATACGTACTGATAGGCTGAAATGATCAGCCTTATCCAAACTGAATGGAAGTATTTAACTCAACGTACCATGGACTGTACGGACTGGTCCCATCAGTACATGAAAAATGACCCATACGTGCTGATAGGCTGATACGATCAGCCATACGTACTGCCTGGAAGGACCAAGGACTGTCCAGACTGGTCTATCGGGCCTTGAAAAATCGACCCATACGTACTGATAGGCTGAAATGATCAGCCTTATCCAAATTGAATGGAAGGATTTAACTCAATAGACCATGGACTGTCCGGACTGGTCCTAACAGTACATTCTAAATGACCCATACGTACTGATAGGCTGATACGATCAGCCATCCCTACTCCCTGGAAGGAGCAAGGACTGTCCAGACTGGTCTATCATGCCATGAAAAATCGACTTGCACGTACTGATAAGTTGATATGGTTAGCCTTAACCGTACTAAATGGAAGGATTTAACTCAACGGACTACGGACTGTTCGGACTGGTCCCAACAGTACATGAAAAATGACCCATACGTACTGATAGAAGGATACGGTCAGCCATTTGTACTGCCATGAAGGACTAAGGACTGTCAAGACTGGTTCATCAGGCCATAAAAAATCGACTCATACGTACTGATAGGCTGATATGATCAGCCTTAACCATATTGAATGGAAGGATTTGGAAAGACAAAGGACTGTCTAGACTGGTCCCTCAGGCCAAGAAAAATTGACTCATACGTACTGATAGGCTGATATGATCAGCCTTAACCGTACTGAATGGAAAGATTTAACTCAACGGAGCATGGACTGTCCGGACTCGTCCAAACAGTACATGAAAAATGACCCATACGTACTGATAGGCTGGTACGATCAGCCATCCGTACTGCCTGGAAGGAGCAAGGACTGTCTAGACTGGTCCGTCAGGCCATGAAAAATCGACCCATATGTACTGATAGGCTGAAATGATCAGCCTTATCCAAACTGATTGGAAGGATTTAACTCAATGGACTATGGACTGTTCTGACTGGTCCAAACAGTACATGAAAAATGACCCATACGTACTGATAAGCTGGTACGATCAGCCATCCGTACTGCCTGGAAGGACCAAGGACTGTCCAGACTGGTCTATCAGGCCATGAAAAATCAACTTATACGTACTGATAGGCTGAAATGATCAGCTTTATCCAAACTGATTGGAAGGATTTAACTCAACGGACTATGGACTGTTTGGACTGGTCCAATCAGTACATAAAAGATGACCCATACGTACTAATAGGCTGGTACGATCAGCCATTTGTACTGCCTGGAAGGACCAAGGACTGTCCAGACTGGTCCATCGGGCCCTGAAAAATCAACCCATACGTACTGATAGGCTGAAATGATCAGCCTTATCCAAACTGAATGGACGGATTTAACTCAACTGACCATGGACTGTCCGGACTGGTCCCATCAGTACATGAAAAATGACCCATACATACTGATAGGCTGATACAATCAGCCATTTGTACTGCCTGGAAGGACCAAGGACTGTCCAGACTGGTCCATCAGGCCATGAAAAATCGACTCATACGTACAAATAGGCTGAAATGATCAGCCTTATCCAAACTGAATGGAAGTATTTAACTCAACGTACCATGGACTGTCCGGACTGGTCCCATCAGTACATGAAAAATGACCCATACGTGCTGATAGGCTGATACGATCAGCCATACGTACTACCTGGAAGGACCAAGGACTGTCCAGACTGGTCTATCGGGCCATGAAAAATCGACCCATACATACTGATAGGCTGAAATGATTAGCCTTAACCGTAATAAATGGAAGGATTTAACTTAACGGACCATGGACTGTCCGGACTGGTCCCAACAGTACATGAAAAATGACCCATACGTACTGATAGGCTGGTACGATCAGCCATCCGGACAGCCTAGAAGGACAAAGGACTGTCCAGACTGGTCCACCAGGCCATGAAAAATTGACCCATACGTACTGATAGGGTGAAATGATCATCCTTATCCAAACTGAATTGAAGGACTTAACTCAACGGACCGTGGACTGTCCGGACTGGTTCCATCAGTACATACAAAATGACCCATACATACTGATAGGCTGATACGATCAGCCAACCATACTGCCTGGAAGGACAAAGGACTCTCTACTCTGGTTCATCAGGCCATGAAAAATCGACTCATAAGTACTGATAGGCTGATATGATCAGCCTTAACCTTACAAAATGGAAGTATTTAACTCAACGGACCATGGACTGTCCGGACTGGTCCCAACAGTACATGAAAAATGACCCATACGTACTGATAGGCTGGTACGATCAGCCATCCGTACTGCCTGGAAGGAACAAGAACTTTCCAGACTGGTCCATTAGACCATGAAAAATCGACCCATACGTACTGATAGGCTGAAATGATCAGCCTTATCAAAACTGAGTGGAAGGATTTAACTTAACGGACCATGGACTTTCCGGACTGGTCCCATCAGTACATGAAAAATGACCCATACGTACTGATAGAATGATACTATCAGCCATTTGTACTGTCTGGAAGGACCAAGGACTGTCCAGAAGGGTCCATCGGGCCATGAAAAACCGACCAATACGTATTGATAGGCTGAAATGATTAGCCTTATCCAAACTGGATGGAAGGATTTAACTCAACGAACCAAGGACTATCCAGAATGGTCCCATCAGTACATGAAAAATGACCCATACGTACTGATAAGCTGATACGATCAGCTTTAACCTTACTGAACGAAAGGATTTAACTAAACGGACCATGGACTGTCCAAACTGGTCCCATCAGTACATGAAAAATGACCCATACGTAAAGATAGGCTGATACGATCAGCCATATGTACTGCCTGGGTGGACCAAGGACTTTCCAGACTGGTCCATCAGGCCATGAAAAATCGACCCATATGTACTGATAGGCTGAAATGATCAGCCTTATCCAAACTTATTGGAAGGATTTAACTCAATGGACTATGGACTGTTCTGACTGGTCCAAACAGTACATGAAAAATGACCCATACGTACTGATACGCTGGTACGATCAGCCATCCGTACTGCCTGGAAGGACCAAGGACTGTCCAGACTGGTCTATCAGGCCATGAAAAATGAACTTATACGTACTGATAGGCTGAAATGATCAGCTTTATCCAAACTGATTGGAAGGATTTAACTCAACGGACTAAGGACTGTTTGGACTGGTCCAATCAGTACATGAAAGATGACCCATACGTACTAATAGGCTGGTACGATCAGCCATTTGTACTGCCTGGAAGGACCAAGGACTGTCCAGACTGGTCTATCGGGCCATGAAAAATCAACCCATACGTACTGATAGGCTGAAATGATCAGCTTTATCCAAACTGAATGGAAGGATTTAACTCAACGGTTCATGGACTGTCCGGACTGGTCCCATCAGTACATGAAAAATGACCCATACATACTGATAGGCTGATACAATCAGCCATTTGTACTGCCTGGAAGGACTAAGGACTGTCCAGACTGGTCCATCAGGCCATGAAAAATCGACTCATACGTACTGATAGGCTTATATGATCAGCTTTAACCTTATTGAAAGGAAGGATTTAACTCACTGGACCATGGACTGTCCAAACTGGTCCTAAATGTACATCAAAAATGACCCATACGTACAGATAGGTTGATACGATCAGCCATTTCTACAGGCTGGGTGGACCAAGGACTGTCCAGACTGGTCCATCATGCCATGAAAAATCAACCCATACGTACTGATAGGCTGAAATATACAGCCTTATCCAAACTGAATGGAAGTATTTAACTCAACGTACCATGGACTGTCCGGACTGGTCCCATCAGTACATGAAAAATAACCCATACGTGCTGATAGGCTGATACGATCAGCCATACGTACTGCCTGGAAGGACCAAGGACTGTCCAGACTGGTCTATCGGGCCATGAAAAATCGACCCATACATACTGATAGGCTGAAATGATTAGCCTTAACCGTAATAAATGGAAGGATTTAACTCAACGGACTAGGGACTGTCCGGACTGGTCCCAACAGTACATGAAAAAGACCCATACATACTGATAGGCTGGTACGATCAGCCATCCGTACTGTCTGGAAGGACCAAGGACTGTCAAGACTGGTCCATCAGGCAAAGAAAAATCAAACCATACGTACTGATAGGCTCAAATGATCAGCCTTATCCAAACTGAATGTAAGGATTTAACTCAACGGACCATGGACTGTCCGGACTGGTCCCATCAGTACATGAAAAATGACCCATACGTACTGATAGAATGATACGTTCAGCCATTTGTACTGCCTTGAAGGACCAAGGACTGTCCAGACTGGTCCATCAGGCCATGAAAAACCGACCCATACGTACTGATAGGCTGAAATGATCATCCTTATCCAAACTGATTGGAAGGATTTAACTCAACAGACCAAGGACTGACCGGAATGGTCCCATCAGTACGTGAAAAATGACCCATACGTACTGATAGGCTGATACGATCAGCAATTTGTACTGCCTAGAATGACCAAGGACTGTCCAGACTGGTCCATCAGGCCATGAAAAATCCACTCAAACGTACTGATAGGCTGATATGATCAGCCTTAACCGTACTGAGAGGAAGGATTTAACTCAACAGACCATGGACTGTCCAAACTGATCCTATAAGTACATGAAAAATGACCCATACATACAGATAGGCTGATACGTTCAGCCATCCGTACGGCCTGGGTGGACCAACGACTATCCAGCCTGGTCCATCAGGCCATTAAAAATTAACCCATATGTATTAATATGCTGATATGATTAGCCTTAACCGTACTGAATGGAAGGATTGAACTCAACGGACCATGGACTGTCCCGACTGGTCCCAACAGTCCATGAAAAAAGACCCATACGTATTGATAGGCTGATACGATCAGCCATCCGTACTTCCTGGAAGGACCAAGGACTGTCCAGACTGGTCCATCATGCCATGAAAAATCGACTCGTACGTACTGATAGGCTGATATGATCAGCCTTAACCATACTAAATGGAAGAAGGATTTAACTCAACGGACAATGGACTGTACGGATTGGTCCCAACAGTACTTTAAAATGACCCATACATACTGATAGGCTGGTACGATCAGCCATCCGTACTGCCTAGAAGGACCAAGAACTTTCCAGACTGGTCCATCAGGCCATGAATAATCGACCCATACATACTGATAGGCTGAAATGATCAGCCTTATCCAAACTGAATGGAAGGATTTAAATCAACGAACCATGGACTGTCCAGACTGTTCCCATCAGTACATGAAAAATGACCCATACGTACTGATAGAATGATACAATCAGCCATTTGTACTGTCTAGAAGGACTAAGGACTTTCAAGAATGGTTCATCAGGCCATAAAAAACAGCCTCATACGTACTGATAGGCTGATATGATCAGCCTTAACCGTACTGAAAGGAAGGATTTAACTCAGTGGACCATGGACTGTACGGACTGGTCCCAACAGTACATGAAAAATGACCCATACATACTGATAGGCTGGTACGATCAGCCATCCGTACTGCCTGGAAGGACCAAGGACTTTCCAGACTAGTCCATCAGGCCATGAAAAATTGACTCTACGTACTGATAGGCTGATATGATCAGCCTTAACCGTACTGAAAGAAAGGATTTAACCCAGCGGACCATGGACTGTCCGGACTGGTCCCAACAAGACATGAAAAATAAGCCATACGTATTGATAAGCTGGTACGATCAGCCATACGTACTGCCTGGAAGGACCAAGGACAGTGCAGACTGGACCATCAGGCCATGAAAAATCGACTCATACATACTGATAGGCTTATATGATCAGCCTTAACCGTACTGAATAGAGGGATTTAACTCAGCGGACCATGGACTGTCCGGACTGGTCCCAACAGTACATGAAAAAAGACCCATACGTACTGATAAGCTGGTACGATCAACTATCCGTACTGCCTGGAAGGACCAAGGACTGTCCAGACTGGTCCATCAGGCCATGAAAAATCGACTCATACGTACTGATAGGCTGATATGATCAGCCTTAACCGTACCGAATGGAAGGATTTAAGTCAACGGACCATGGACTGTTCGGACTGGTCCCATCAGTACTTGAAAAATGACCCATACGTACTGATAGGCCTGTTACGATCAGCCATCCGTACTGACATGAAGGACCAATGTCTTCCCAGACTGGTCCAACAGGCCATGAAAAATCGACACATACGTACTGATAGACTGATATGATCAGCCTTAACCGTACTTAATGGAAGGATTTAACTCAAAGGACCATGGACTGTCCAGACTGGTCCCAACAGTACATAAAAAAGACCCATACATACTGATAGGCTGGTACGATCAGCCATCCGTACTGCCTGGAAGGACCAAGGACTGTCCAGACTGGTCCATCAGGCCAAGAAAAATCGACCCATAACTATTGATAGGCTGAAATGATCAGCTTTATTCAAACTGACTGGAACGATTTAACTCAACGGACCATGGACTGTCTGGACTGGTCCGATCAGTACATAAAAAATAACCCGTACGTACTGATAGGCTGGTACGATCAGCCATTCGTACTGCTCGGAAGGACCAAGGACTGTCTAGACTGGTCCATCGGTCCATGAAAAATTGACCCATACGTACTGATAGGCTGAAATGATCAGCCTTATCCAAACTGAATGGAAGTATTTAACTCAACGTACCATGGACTGTTCGGACTGGTCCCATCAGTACTTGAAAAATGAACCATACGTACTGATATGCCTGTTACGATCAGCCATCCGTACTGACTTGAAGGACCAATGTCTTCCCAGACTGGTCCAACAGGCCATGAAAAATCAACCCATACGTACTGATAGGCTGATATGATCAGCCTTAACCGTACTGAATGGAAGGATTTAACTCAACAGGCCATGGACTGTCCGGAATTGTCAAAACAGTACATGAAAAAAAACCATACGTACTGATAGGCTGGTACGATCAGCCAACCGTACTTCCTGGAAGGACCAAGGACTGTCCAGACTGGTCCATCATGCCACGAAAACTCGACTCGTACGTACTGATAGGCTGATATGATCAGCCTTAACTGTACTAAATGGAAGGATTTAACTCAATGGACCATGGACTGTCCGGACTGGTCCCAACAGTACATGAAAAATGACCCATACGTACTGATAGGCCGGTACGATCAGCCATTCTACTGCCTGGAAGGACCAAGAACTTTCTAGACTGGTCCATCAGGCCACGAAAAATCAAACCATACGTACTGATAGGCTGAAATGATCATTCTTATCCAAACTGAATGGAAGGATTTAACTCAACGGACCATGGATTGTCCGGACTGGTCCCATCATTACATGAAAAATGACCCATACGTACTGATAGAATGATACAATAAGCCATTTGTACTGCCTGAAAGGACCAAGGAGTGTCCAGACTGGTCCATCGGGCCATGAAAAATCGACCCATACGTACTGATAGGCTGAAATGATCAGCCTTATCCAAACTGTATGGAAGGATTTAACTCAACGGACCATGGACTGTCCGGACTGGTCCCATCAGTACATGAAAAATGACCCATACGTACTGATAGGCTTATACGATCAGCCGTTTGTACTGCCTGGAAGGACCAAGGACTGTCCAGACTGGTCCATCAGGCCATGAAAAATCGACTCATACGTACTGATAGGCTGATATGATCAGATTTAACCTTACTGAAAGGAAGGATTTAACTCAACGGACCATGGACTGTCCAAACTGGTCCCATCAGTACATGAAAAATGACCTATACGTACAGATAGGCTGATACGATCAGCCATCTGTACTGCCTGGGTGGACCAAGGACTGTCCAGACTGGTCCATCATGCCATGAATAATCGACCCATACGTACTGATAGGCTGAAATGATCAGCCTTATCCAAACTGATTGGAAGTATTTAACTCAATGTACCATGGACTGTCCGGACTGGTCGCATCAATACATGAAAAATGACCGATACGTACTTATAGGCTGATACGATCAGCCATACGTACTGCCTTGAAGGACAAAGGACTATCCAGACTGGTCCATCAGGCTAAGAAAAATTGAACCATACGTATTGATAGGCTGAAATGATCAGCCTTATCCAAACAGAATGGAAGGATTTAACTCAACGGACCATGGACTGTTCGGACTGGTCCCATCAGTACGTAAACGACCCGTACGTACTGATGGGCTGGTACGATCAGCCATTCGTACTGCCTGGAAGGACCAAGGACTGTCTAGACTAGTCCATCGGTCCATGGAAAATCGAACCATACGTACTGATAGGCTGAAATGATCAGCCTTATCCAAACTGAATGGAAGGATTTAACTCAGCGGACCATGGACTGTCCGGACTGGTCCCATCAGTACATGAAAAATGACCCATACGTACTGATAGAATGATATGATCAGCCATTTGTACTGCCTGGAAGGACTAAGGACTGTCAAGACTGGTCCTTCTGGCCATAAAAAAATTGACCCATACGTACTGATAGGCTGAAATGATCAGCCTTATCCAAACTGAATAGAAGGATTTAACTCAACGGACCATGGACTGTCTGGACTGGTCCCAACAATACATGAAAAATGACCCGTACGTACTGATAGGTTGGTACGATCAGCCATCCGTACTGCCTGGAAGGATCAAGGACAGTCCAAACTAGTCCATCAGGCCATGAAAAATCCACTCATACGTACTGATAGGCTGATATGATCAACTTTAACCATACTGAAAGGAAGGATTTAACTCAACGGACTATGGACTTCCAAACTGGTCCCATCAGTACATGAAAAATGACCCTTACATACATATAGGCTGATACGATCAGCCATCCGTACTGTCTGGGTGGACAAACAACTGTCCAGCCTGGTCCATTAGGCCATGAAAAATCAACCCATACGTACTGATAGGCTGATATGATCAGCCTTAACTATACTGAATGGAAGGATTTAACTCAGCGGACCAAGGACTGTCTGGACTGGTCCCAACAGTACATGAAAAATGACCTATATGTACTTATAGGCTGGTACGATCAGCCATCCGTACTGCCTGGAAGGACCAAGGACTGTCCAGACTAGTCCATCAGGCCATGAAAAATCCACTCATACGTACTGATAGGCTAATATGATCAACTTTAACCGTACTGAAAGGAAGGATTTAAATCAACGGACTATGGACTGTCCAAACTGGTCCCATCAGTACATGAAAAATGACCCTTACATACATATAGGCTGATACGATCAGCCATCCGTACTGTCTGGGTGGACCAACGACTGTCCAGCCTGGTCAGTTAGGCCATGAAAAACCAACCCATACGTACTGATAGGCTGATATGATCAGCCTTAACTATACTGAATGGAAGGATTTAACTCAGCGGACCAAGGACTGTCTGGACTGGTCCCAACAGTACATGAAAACTGACCTATACATACTTATAGGCTGGTACGATCAGCCATCCGTACTGCCTGGAAGGACCAAGGACTGTCCAGACTGGTCCATCAGGCCAAGAAAAATTGGCTCATACGTACTGATAGACTGATATGATCAGCCTTAACCGTATTGAATGGAAGGATTTAACTCACCGGACCATGGACTGTACGGACTGGTCCAATCAGTACATGAAAACTGACCCATACGTACTGATAGGCTGATAAGATCATCCATCTGTACTGCCTTGAAGGACAAAGGACTGCCAGACAGGTCCATCAGGCCATGAAAATTGACTCATATGTACTGATAGGCTGATATGATCAGCCTTAACCATCCTGAATGGAAGGATTCAACTCAATGGACCATGGACTGTCCAGAATGGTCCCAACAGTACATTAAAACTGACCCATATGTACGTATAGGCTGATACGATCAGCCATTTGTACTGCCTGGAAGGACCAAGGACTGTCCAGACTGGTCCATCATGCCATGAAAAATTGACTCGTACGTACTGATAGGCTGATATGATCAGCCTTAACCGTACTAAATGGAAGGATTTAACTCAACGGACCATGGACTGTCCGGACTGCTCCCAACAGTACATGAAAAATTACCCATACGTACTGATAGGCTGGTACGATCAGCCATCCGTACTGCCAGGAAGGACCAAGAACTTTCCAGACTAGTCAATCAGGCCACGAAAAATCGACCCATACGTACTGATAGGCTGAAATGATCAGCCTTATCCAAACTGAATGGAAGGATTTAACTCAACGGACCATGGACTGTCCGAACTGGTCCCATCAGTACATGAAAAATGACCCATACATATTTATAGAATGATACGATCAGCCATTTGTACTTCCTGGAAGGACTAAGGACTGTCAAGACTGGTCCATCGGGCCATGAAAAATCAAACCATACATACTGATAGGCTGAAATGATCATCCTTATCCAAACTGAATGGAAGGATTTAATTTAACGGACCAAGGACTGTCCGGACTGGTCCCATCAGTACATAAAAAATGACCCATACGTACGGATAGGCTGATACGATCAGCCATTTGTACTGCCTGGAAGGACCAAGGACTGTCCAGACTGGTCCATCAGTCCATGAAAAATCGACTCATATGTACTGATAGGCTGATATGATCAGCTTTAACCTTACTGAAAGGAAGGATTTAACTCAACGGACCATGGACTGTCCAAACTGGTCCCATCAGTACATGAAAAATGACCTATACGTACAGATAGGCTGATACGATAAGCCATCTGTACTGCCTGGGTGGACAAAGGACTGTCAAGACTGGTCCATTATGCCATGAAAAAATCGACCCATACGTACTGATAGGCTGAAATGATCAGCCTTATCCAAACTGAATGAAAGTATTTAACTCAGTGTACCATGGACTGTCCGGACTGGTCCCATCAGAATTTGTAAAGTGGTCCATACGGACTGCTAGGCATGTTACGATTAGCCATCCGTACTGACTTGAAGGACCAAGGTCTTCCCAGACTGGTCCAACAGGCCATGAAAAATCGACACATATGTACTGATAGGCTGATATGATCAGCCTTAACCGTACTGAATGGAAGAATTTAACTCAACGGACCATGGACTGTCCAGACTGGTCCCAACAGTACATTAAAAAGACCTATACATACTGATAGGCTGGTACGATCAGCCATCCGTACTGCCTGGAAGGACCAAGGACTGTCCAGACTGGTCCATCAGGCCAAGAAAAATCGACCCATACCTATTGATAGGCTGACTCAACGGACCATGGACTGTCTGGACTGGTCCGATCAGTACATAAAAAATAACCCGTACGTACTGATAGGCTGGTACGATCAGCCATTCGTACTGCCTGGAAGGACCAAGGACTGTCTAGACTGGTCCATCGGTCCATGAAAAATCGACCCATACGTACTGATAGGCTGAAATGATCAGCCTTATCCAAATTGAATGGAAGTATTTAACTCAATGTACCATGGACTGTCCGGACTCGTTCCATCAATACATGAAAAATGACCGATACATACTGATAGGCTGATACGATCAGCCATACGTACTGCCTGGAAGGACAAAGGACTGTCCAGACTTCTCATGTCCCTGAATCTGGATAGGTCCTTCGGCCACAGCCATGGTACGAGGAGACGCACCAGTCAGGTCACATGACCTAAGGACAACCGTTCATGGCTGGAACGGATGGTTAAGGGCCTCAGTAGGCTGAGACTTAACCAGGATCGAAGGAAGGCACATGAGTCAGGTTGGAAGAGTTCTAAGGCAGTTGGACAAGGCATGAATCTAGTTCAGTCAGCTAGATCAAGCTCAGGAAGGCTCGGAGCAGTTCATACTCGACGAGGTCAGCTACAGCAGCTGGACCACAAGAATGAGTCAGCTCCGGTAGCTGGACAACTAGCTCTCTTAGCTGGGGCAGCTAGCAACCAGCTAACCTCAGCTGAGTGAAGGGTTTGGGTCTTGGTCATGGGGCTCGGGCCAGGGGCGGTTATGGTGCCGGCCTGGGTGGCCAAGGGAGGTCCGACCAGTTGGGGTCTTGGACAAGTTGGCTGAGCAGTGGACAGGACCCTGGGGCTTGCAATCGAAGAGGATAAGGGAGAGAAGGGGCGGTTAGAGGCAGTTGGGGCGAAGGGGTGCGAATGGTGCAAGTTGCACCCATTCGGCCAGCAAGTCATGCCTGTTCGCCCAGGCAGTTGGGGGTCGGTTCTGGCTTATAAATACGACCCTAGGGGTCCAGAATTGCCACAATTTTCCCCTAAGGAAAACTCTGCCCAAATCGAGACAGAGAGAAACAAAGAGTGAAAGAGAAGGATAGATCAAGGCTTGGCCGTGTGGGTTTTGGTGGAGGATTCCGATCAAGAGTTGGCCTGTGTGAAGTGGAGATCGACTGAGAATGGGAACAAGAGGCAAGGAGAAGGATTTAGAGAAGGGATTGAGCACTCCAGAGCGCACGCCCAAGGTGAGTGGGATGGACCGACCCATCCTGCCATGGCCGCGGCTTGATGTTGCATGGCTGTGGATGGTTTGGTGGTTCCAGACCCATTTCTTCCCATTTACTTATTTGATTTCCTCCCCTCCTTGTATATTCTGTATGTGGATGGCGTGTTCATCCTGGCGTGAGTGGACCAAGGCTTTGGCCAGTCCAGGAACATAGTCCTTGGCCTTAGGCCGGACTGGTCTTGGTCGGATTCTGTATGCTCCGGTGGGATTCATTGAATTCCGACCATGGATACCTCTTAGTGGGATTTATCATGAATTATCATGGGTTTTATTAGGTTTTACCTAATTGATTCATGGAAGGTCAGTTATGGCCAATTTGGCCGGTTAAGGCCGAGATCAATAGGATCGAGGCCGGTTCTTTGGATTCTGCTTATGGATCATTCTTAGTTAGGATTTTTAGGGAATTCTCATGAATTTTATTTAGTTTTTGGGGATTTATTTGGATAAGTCAAATTTGGGAACCAGCCATGGCCGATTGTAGTTTGGTGTGGACAAGGGGATGGTCCGCATGGAACCAGTCAGGCCGCGGGTTGGACAATGGTCCAGGACGTCCTGAGGAACGTCCTGGGTGTGGCCGTGTGCCTTGTGAAATGAATGGATAGGTTATAGAGTATAGCATAGAAGAACCGAACCATGCAATGTAGAATTGGTNTGTAGTTTGGTGTGGACAAGGGGATGGTCCGCATGGAACCAGTCAGGCCGCGGGTTGGACAATGGTCCAGGACGTCCTGAGGAACGTCCTGGGTGTGGCCGTGTGCCTTGTGAAATGAATGGATAGGTTATAGAGTATAGCATAGAAGAACCGAACCATGCAATGTAGAATTGGTATGTTAGGTTATCGGATTGTACTCATACATATGTCTTGTGATGATGTTGCTTTCAGGATCAGACCAGGACCGTGGCAAGGCCAAGGAACCATGAAGACCTGAGCCGTGGATGGATGTGTGGGTTGTGGGATAGCTTAGTTAGTATGAACACTTGAACTTAAGATAGCCTATTGTGCAACTGAATCTATGTATTGGATCACAAGTTTTATATTAATAAAGATACAGTTTCTCTTATCTGAATAGACTTAGGAATCGAAATGCTTAAACCTCATATGATTGAAAAATGACTTAGAGAAATATTGGACCATGAAAATGAACAAAATTTACATGAATAGCATGGTACGGCTTCGGGTCCTAGTTGGGTCCTTTGGACCAGGATCGGGTCTTACAAGTTGGTATCAGAGCGGAGTTGCTTCTAGGATTGTTATGGGTATTGGGAAATCACAACACATCCGGCTGGGTCTCATGGTAAGGTCTGAATTGATTGTGTGTTAGGCTTAGCGATTGCATGTGTTTGCTTATTCACACATTAATGTGCTAACGTTGAGTGTTGATTTGAACCCAAGGGTACAAGGAAGTCTAAAACATTTCAGAAGAGCAAGGAGGCAGCTGGGTGTTCCGGACAGGTTGAAGCGGATGGGGCTAACCCAACCGCCCAAGTGCCTATCCAACCGGATGGGGCTGATGTGGGAGCCGGATTACCAATTGCCCAGCTCAACCCAACCGAGGTTCGTACGGATGGAGCTGGAACTCAGCAGGAACGGGAGCTGGGGCCAGCTGATGGTGCTGATGATCAGCACAGGGAGCTGGAGGATGAGGGTGAGTCCTCACATGCTGGACGTCAGGAGGGGCGTGTAGAGGCTGCGGGCAATGTGACAGTTGGGATAGCTAACCGAGCTACGGATCCATCTATGAAGGATGTGTTGGAAGCTATGAAGGCTATGGGTAACCAAATGATAGCTCTGACCCAGGTGTTCACTCCTCTAGTGAACTCGTCTGTGGGTCAAGCTGGAACCATTCCCACAGCTGTTCCCTTAGCTGGTAGGCGAGTGGAGCAGGTGGCTGAGGTAGTGGAAATTGACCCACCACCCAGGCGGTTAGGATGATGGATTACCTAAAGCTACTCGAACACATAGCTAAGATGGGCACCAAACACTTTTCTGGAAGTGTTGACCCATTGGAGGCTGATGAATGGAGAAGCAGGCTGGTCCGCAACTTCAACTCAACTCGATGCCCGGATGAGTATCAAAAGGACATAGCGGTTCATTTCCTGGAGGGCGATGCTCATAACTGGTGGTTGGCGCTGGACAAACATACCAATGGTACCATTGAACGCTTCTTTGACTTTGTGGTTGAGTTCAACAACAAGTACTTCCCGGCTGAGGCTTCGGATCGTTTGGAGGCAAAGTTCTTGGACCTGGTCCAGGGTCGCAGGACGATTAGGGAGTACGAGGAGGAGTTCAACCGCCTCAGGCGCTATGTGGGTAAGGAACTGGAGGATGATTCAGTACAGGTTCGTCGGTTCATTAGAGGCCTTAGGGTGGAACTCCGAACCTACTGCTCTGTTCGCACTTTCCACACCGTGTCTGAGTTGGTAGAAAGGATGGCCATGTTAGAGACCAACCTAGCCGAGGAAGCCAAGCTAAGGATCCGGAGCCACTCGACTACCACTGGTGGTAGCTGTGACCGGAAGAGGAAGAGGGACCAGGCCGAGGAAGGTAGACCTTCAAGTGGTAGGTCTGCGTGCCCTAAGTGTGGAAGACACCATGGAGGTGAATGCTGGAGAGCAATGGGAGCTTGCCTCCGTTGTGGCAAGATGGACCACTCGGCTCGGGACTGTCCCAGACAGGAGCAAGGAGCTGGTGGTGATACTAGGACGTG
>MU108992.1:10226-20293 GCA_012274485.2 Sinapis alba | reverse complement strand
ACACGAGCATCAAATGCTCCTTCACTTGTGCTTTCTTCTCTTACAGCCAACCTTGCTTCATGAGCTTTCAAAATCCCGATCAACTCTGCCATTTTTGTTGAAGTTAAATCGCTTGTTTGCTCCAATACACTGACTATGCTATCGAACTTGGCTGGGAGAGAGATGAGTATCTTTTGTATGAGTTGTACGTCAGTCTTTTTTTCTCCATGATAAGTTAATTGGCTTGCCAAAGAAACCAACTTATCTGTGAAAAACTTAATATCTTCATTCTCGTACATCTTTAGATTTTCGTACTCTCTTCGCAACGTTTGAAGTCGAATCAAACGAACTTGAGGAGAGCCTTGATACTCTGCCTTCAATGCATCCCAAGCCTCTTTGGATGTTGATACTGCTGCAATCCGTGAGAAGATATGATCAGATACGACAGTTTGCAAAATTTGCAAAGCCAACGTATCATTTGCCATCGCTTCTTCTCTAAGCGATCTTGCCCTTGCTGTTTCAGGGGTCTCATCCACTTGTGATGGTGGGGTTCCCACGCCTTCTTCAACCACAGACCATAACTTCCTGGTTTTGAAGATGGTTGACATCTTAATGCTCCAGAAGTCATACTTCTCTCCATCGAATATGGGAATCACTTGATTTTGCATCGTTTCGTGTCCTTCCGATAAATCGTATGCCAAAATCCTCTAGCCTCCTTTTCTTCACGCAAAGTGTTTCTCTTAGTAGTGCTTTCTTCTTCGTCCTCTCAAACGTAAGGCTCTGATACCATGTTAATCTTTTATCAACCGCTTGTGTAACACAAGCGGTTGATAAAAGATTAACAGATGCGTATGTTATCGGACAGGATAACGGAGATTAATCCTGGTGATTACATCGACGATGCAGCTCATGAGTACGATGCTTTGCTTCAGAATTTAGAGGAAGAAGACGGTGGTAGTGGAGGAATGAGAGGAGCACCACCAGCTGCAGTATCAGCGATTGAGGCGTTAGGGAGTTTCGAGGTGGGTTCTTCTGAGAAGACGATAATGGTTTGTGCTGTGTGTAAGGAGGCAATGGTGAAGAGTGAGGTCGGGAAGAAGCTTCCATGTGGACATTGTTACCATAGGGACTGTATATTGCCATGGTTAACAACAAGAAACTCTTGTCCTCTTTGTAGGTTCCAGCTTCAGACTGATGATCCCCAGTATGAGAGCATGAAGAGACGAAGAATCGACGATTGAAGAGGAGGAAAATAACTCAAAACATTATTAATGATTCTTGTTTTTATCTTTCTGGGTCAAACTTTTGTTATTTTTTTTACATATTAGAAAAACAAAAAGAGAGAAATTTTATTTTCTCATATAATTTCAAAGGTGGAAATTACATTCGAAACAATAAAAATTCAAGTTCTAACAATTGATAAATTTATTGAGTTTATTTAGGGTTTCTACATCCAATAACATATATATGTATGATTTCCTAGACAATATATAGAAGAAGATATGAGGTTAAACTCATCCTAACTTAGTTTAAGAAAACAAAGGAACAAGAAAACTGTGCAAGGGGGTTTAAACGAACCTTTCTAAGTTGCATTATATTATTACGAAATAAGTTATACAACAAGAGTTTCTTGTTCTTGTACTTTTTTTTTTGCCAAATATATGTGAATTACCATTAGAATGGAAGCATGTTTGTAACTAGTTTCTTGTGCTTAAACTTAACCATGGCAATACACTATTTTTCAAATCATCCTTTATTCATCTTCTGTCCATTTGTATAGATATACATATGTTTATGTTTGAGAACTGAAGCTAGACTTTGTATTGGTATGGCGTGTACATCAAACCTTACCCAATACTAATCTATATGTCCCAACTCTAGAGACGGACATTTATACTTATTTTTGTGTGCTTAGCCTTGTAATAGTATAAGATATACACAGGGGTAATAAAATGCTTTTTTACGAGCTAATAAGCCCATTCCTTAGGAAGAAAAACTTGTTTGGAACTAGATGAGATGATGGGGCATGTCTTCTTCTTCGGTCTCTTCTCTTCTTGGCTACTCACCGGTTTCGCAGGAAGAAACACTCCAGTGCCACGTGTCTTTACTCCCCCAGAACCATCATCATCGCTTTGCTTTTTCATCGAACCGTAGTTTGACGCGTACCTTATCCTTGGCTTTCGATCCTTGTAGCTACCTCCTCTATAGCTCTGTCAATTATGTAAATACTGCTTAAGTAGACATCCTTAACATTACATAATACTAACAAGATATGGCATAAAAGAATAAAAACCTGTGGAAATGGACCGATGCAGTCAAGAAAAATCTCATTGAAGAGATTAGAAGGTAAGAGAAGCAATACTTCCTCCAATCGTAGCACAACCTCTCCCTTGCAAGACATGTTGCTACGATTTCAAATAATACTACATGACTACATCCCATGCATTTGTAGTATATATATGCGTTACCTAGCCCAATATTCAGATGGCAAATCCATATTAATCCTGATATGGGTCCGGTCGAGTTGGGTGAACCTCTTTTTGTGTAGGTTGTGGTGGTGGTTGTAGTTATTTATCTATGTGGCTTCTCTGAGGTTTAGTTCAGCTTAAACCATAAACACTAGAGTTGGTTGGTCATGCAAAATTCTTCTAACCCACCACACCAACCCAATGTATATTTTGTTCCTTCTCATTTGACCACCAAACACCATATACATATTTTATTAGTGGTTGACCTAAAATATTCAGTCCAAATGGCGAATTTCTGTATATGTTTCTTTTTTCTTTCTTTTTTTTTAACAAAGACACATGAAGGAATAATTCAATAATGGACAATCAAATCTTGGAAATGTTCGTTTCGTCTTGTATTCTTGATCCCGACAATCATGCGCATTTTCCAAGCTGGTTGTGTAGGTGTTTCAAATTTGAATGATTAAGTTTACTACATACTGAAACTAGGGATGGTCACGAATTAGATATTCAGGTTTTTGGAAGTATTCATAATCTGATTCATTTTGTCCGAAAAATTAATTATGTGATCCGATTTAAGGCTATACGAATATTCAGTGTCTTAGATATCCAGAAACTTTTAGATTTTGACCGAATATCCGATTCGATCCATAAAAATAAATAAAATAATATAAAATAATAACTATAAAGTACTTTGTTCTCTTCTCTATCGCTCGTTGTCGTTAAGTGCCACGGCAGAATTCGGCGAGGGAAATGAAGATTCACGCTCCTCTCATCAGATTTCCGAACAATTGTGAACGTTTTCATCGGTTTAACTAACTGATTACGAGCTTTCTTGGCTCACAGCTATGTTGATAGACTCCACATGATAAATGGTGTCTGGAGAACCTTACAGCTAAATTGAGATCCAGTGGTGCAAATGGGTAAGTACTTGTTTTGTTCAGTTCATTGTATCTTGCACATTCTGCTTTATAGTTCCTATATGATAAGGTTGTTAGATGTTCTATGCTTAAATCTTCTAGGTTATAACTAAGGATTTAATTAGTAGGCCCGACCCTGAAACAAAATGGACTGAAAGCAAAAAAAAAAAAAAAAATTGGGCTGATTACATATAAAAATTGGAAAATGTAGGTGGTTATATTCAAACTCAGAACTTCAAACATATAAAACCTAACCATAAATTACGCTACTAAAGATATTTGTTCAAAATAAAACTGAATTATTACATGTCCTAACTAGGACTGGAACCACATGCTTCCTTGGCTTGTACCAAGGACCGCTACTGACCCTTAAGTATAGTTTTATGTATCTTGTGTTTGCAGCTGAAAGAGTATATTGATAATACAGAGGATCTGATCAATATTAAGCTGGTAAGGACAGACAAAAAGTTTTGTTGTTATCTTGTTCTTGTTTCATTAAAAAATATGAGTCTCTGAATTTGTGTTATTTGGGGAATGTACAAAATATATTGAATCAGTTTTAAGTCTTAACTGCTTCTCACAGAAACAATCTTTTGTGGCAGCCATTTCTGCCGCCAGTTTCAAGACTGTTTTCAGAGATCCCGTGATGTTCCAATGGGTTTTGATTTTAGAAAAAAATTGTAGGATAACTTTTTTAATTTATTTTCACAATAGTCTTTTTAAGAAGGAAAATGACCAAAATATTTTATTAAATAGATAAGTATACATTTATAATTATAAAATTAACTAATCTAAATTTAGATTTAGAGTTAGGAAATATAATTTTGAGAATGAGGTTTCAAATATTAAAATATAAATACTAAATTTTTGAAAAAAAAAAACTATCTTGATCATTTTTTAAGGATTATTTTTTGATAAAAAGTTAAAAATTGTTATTTGAAAAAATTGTCTTTGATTTTAACAACAGTTGTATATATCTCTTTTTTATAATATTTATAAAACTAAAATTCTTCTAGAAACAAAATTTATATATTTTTAAAGAGAGCTTCTTATTTAAAACAATTAAATAAATAAATTATATCTTAAAAACATATTTATCTTCAACTGGAATATATATTATAATTGTTAAATTTTCGAATTTAAATTGTATCTATCGATAATTTCTTATTAAATTAGGGTAAACATAGCTTATCATGTATATAAGACAGGCAGATTTACGAGAAGAAAAAAAGAATATATTTTCCTAATTATCCCAAGTTATTTTATCCCACTATATAAGATTGGATTAGAGTGATTACAAAAAAGAAAAGTCAAAAGCTCCTCAATAGTCATGTTTTCTTGGAATTAAATTAATTGATCTGAAGAATGCAACAAGGTCCGCCAATCACCATCACCTCCACCGGTATGAATTCCGAACCACCGGAGAGCAAGATAACCACGGATCCTCCATCTTTTTCGTTGATTCCAGATGAGATAGTTGTAAGCTGCTTAGCCCTCTTATCTAAGTCATACTACCCTCAACTCTCCCTAGTCTGCAAGACCTTCCACTCTATCATCTTATCCCGTGAGATCCTCATTGAGCGGCGTCACTACAAAACACAAGAAAACTTCCTTCATGTCTGCTTACAGTGGCCCGGTCGTCGTCTTCCTTCCTGGTTCACCCTTTGGATAAAACCTGATCAAACCCTAATCAATCAGGAGGATGCCAAGTGTACAGGAACTACTATGTTGGTACCAATACCTTCTTCATATTCTCCTTGTGAACCAACGTCATATATTGGCATGGTTGGTTCAAAGTACTACAAGATCATACAATACAGCATATCTCCCGTGCCATCTCCCTTGCGGGTCAAGGGGAGTGGCTTCACATGGCGCGAAGCCCCTAGGATGAAACTGGCTCGGAAGAATCCGGTTGCGTGCATCCTCGATGAGAAAATATATGTAATGGGAGGTTGCAATGTGTATGAATCCACAAACTGGGCTGAGGTGTTCGACCCAAATACGCAAACTTGGGAGTCTTTACCTGACCCTGGCCCTAGGCTTCGCTCTTCTTTAATTAAGATAATTTACGCGAGAGATGGAAAAGTTTACGTTAGTAGCAGCGAGAAGAAAGTTTATTTTTATGATCCAAAGGAATTGAGATGGGGCGTTGCGGCAAAGGCACTCAAGGTTGAGAGAATGTGTACTATAGCGGATGTTTTGTACGCTTGTGGTGATGATAACTATTTACGGTGGTATGACACAAAGTTGGAAGAGTGGAGAGTGGTCAAAGGATTGGATGTATTGGGTTGTAATTGTTGTGCTAATGCTCTTGCCGTAGCTAATTACGGTGGGAAACTGTTAACATTGTTGGACAAGAAGCAGCATAATAAGTGGTATAATACGAACATTTGGTGCTTGGTGATTGCACTTGAAAGACGCAATGGTGATGACGATGTTTGGGGAATTGTTGAGTGGTCTAGTGTTGTGCTTACAGTTCCCAGTGCATATGTTTTCTTGCGTTGTCAAGTGGAGACTGAGTGAAAAAAATTGATTTTGTTTACACCAGGCCAGGCCAGTAGTCCTTTTTTTATTTATTGACATTGTTGCTTTTAGTTTTAATTCTTTTATAAAGCAGTCGTTTTAAATAAACTATACTATGCTTAATTAAATTCTTGGCAAACATCAACCGGTAAGATATCTCTGATCATGGTTCTGCTTAAACAAAGATAATCGTTTTGGCATAAAGTTACTAATCACCACTCTTTAAGTACCCAGATACTGTTTGCCTTTTGTTAATAATCTTGAATGTCTAGTTATTACTCCATATTTCATTATTTGATTAAGCCTAAACGCAATCTGAAACTGTAGAAGACATGTTTACAATTACAAGAGTGGCTAGTGGATCTTTCTAACAAAAACAAATTTCAGAGAGGGAATACTTTCTTGTGCTTGAAATATAACACAACCAAAATACAAAACCCACATCCAGTTTTTGGTATTCACTGTTTGAAATTTATTCATGCTCTTCAATTCACAAATATAGGAGTTGTATGAAACATTCAGTAAGGCAGGCATCTCTCGTTCATACTCTTCAATTTAAATACATCAAAAACTTGAAAACATATGTTCTGGTGATGAAAGCAACAAAGTTATACAAATGGTTTATTACTTCCATGTTTTTATTTGATTATGCGTTTATAAAGGTTGCTTTATCGGTGATCAAGACAGCACAATTTCATCACCCTTGTGGAACTTATCCATGGCCTCTTTGAACTCAGGTATTGCGGATTCACGTAGATTCACCAAAACCTTAAACCCACTGTCCTTACTTCCAGCTGCAGCAGCATCACCAGAATATGGCAAGAAAAAACATGGCTCCATGCTTCCAAGCAACTTGTACGATAATGGCAAAACCGTCACAGGTCCTCCCCATCCAAAATCCACCGTTGAATGTCCCAAGTATCGCCAGTCAGTGAATCCAGTCACTCCTGTTTCATATAATGAAACTTTGTTTAGATTTTTCCCAAGTTTCCAATAACAAACTGTGATGTTTATCTACCTGAACCGGCATTGATCCCATCTTTGTGGTGTAGCTCTTGGAAGTCAATAAAGGAGCGAACGTATTCATCACTTGCGTTTGATTTGCTCTGTTTTATAAGCTCTGCTGTTTTCCAAATAGGTTGCTCCATGAGCTCTCCAGCTTTGATCTGAGCATACATTGGCACACATCCGTTTCCCCAGTAGCCTCTAGGCAAAGGTGGATTCATCAACCTCCTTATGTTTATCGAATACACATACTTCACGTTCTCATCTTCCTCAATCTTCGCAGCTCTTACTCTGCATTTCGAAAACTTTCTCTTGCTTCAGACAAGAAAACTTGATCAAAAAAAACAAAGAATGTTAATAACTTACTTTGCACGCCAAATGTAAGCACCTAGGGCTTCGAATGTGGTGAAATTCAAACCCGATTTCTCTAGCAACAAAGCCTTGAAACGATCCAAAGACTCGTCTCTCACGAGGAAGCACTCTCTTTTGACCTCTCCAATGTCTTGTCCGTAAGGATCGAAGTCTTTGTTAAGGGACAAGAAGTCACGAACCGGAGCTCCAACCCAAGGCTTGTCTCTTGGACCAAGAAGACGTGCTCTGTCCCAAACCGGTTGGATAGAAATCTGAGTCGCTCCTCTAGCTAGTTCAGCCATGGCGTTGAAGAACAGACTCGAACCTAAACCGTCGCAGATCGCGTGGTGAAGTGACGCTCCTAGAACCCAACCACCGCATCGAAACGTTGTGACTTGGAGGATACAGGGGTTGAGCATTCCTTCCTCCCGGGTCGGATCCGGTACCAATCTCTCGACGAAACCTGGATCGGGTCCATCTAGATATCCGACGGACTCGAGCGTGCAGTTAACAGAGGCGTCGACAAGAGGGACGCTTTGACCGGCGCTGCAGTATAGTTCGAAGCGGTTATCGGACTCGGAGCGGCGGAGAGAGCCAGCGAGTGGGTAGTAGTGAACTAGAGCGGCGGCGAGTGAGGCTGAGACGACGGAGGATGGGTTTTTGCCGGCAACGGAGGAAGAAGAAGAGTAGACGCGAAGGTAACGGAAGCTGACGTTGAGGTTGTTATCGTTGTCCAGATGAGAGAGGGGTAGTGTTTGGTCGTTGAAGGAAGGTTGGTGAGAAGGATGAACCAGGGCTATTTCTGTAACTTCAAGTGTCGCCATGTGGACAGTGTTTGGCCTTTGGTTTGGTGGGTGTAGTTGTGTTTGGTCTTAAACAAAATAAACTTTTGGGGACAGTTTTATAAATTCAAATAAAAACGCAAGATCAATGCCGTGTGGCCAGCTCATGAATCCATTCAACTACCAAACAGTCAAGTTCCATGACCATACTCTCACCTACAACGTTTTCAAACGTTAATTATTATGTAGTCTGTCACTCATACCATCATTCATTTTATGGTCGAGTTTTGTACGCATCTGTTAAAATATTAATTCAAAATATTGTTGGACTATATTCAATCATACTTGTCTTTTTTGTTTTCTCCTCCACAAGTTAGTTCTCACAAAAAAACATTTTGAAAAATCTATTTTGATCAAATCCTTGTTGAAAAAGTGAGATATGTGTACGGACCAAGTAGGTATTGATGTCTTTGCAAGAAAAAAAACTGTATAAACAACAGTCATTAGTAAAGTTGTGTATAAAAAAAATCTTTAACAGAAACCATGCATGTTGTTAGGCGAAGTCCAATGGTGGTAATAGCATCTAGTGGGACATCTTACATATTAAAAAAATATATATATAATATGACATACGAAAGGGAACAAGAAAATTTCTTAAAACAGAACTTTCCAGATACCCTTAAGAACATGTGAGCACATATGAACGTCTTTGATTGAGCAGTTTTCAGAAGAAAAAAATTTAACAAAAATTAAGATAGTTATAAAAAAAAAATTCTTAGTTTAACTCAAGAAGTAATGTTGATGAAGTTTAAAAGTCACTTAATTGGAATGACATTTAAGACAAAATTAATGTTTTTTGTTTAATTTTGGGGTATCCCACACTCATGGAGAGACCTAGACTAATTTTCAAAAGGATAGTAGAGTCCATAGATAGATTTTTACTCTGGATATTCAAATGAACCATAACATAGATCAATATCCACTTAGCCACAAGGTGAAGTGTATTGGGATGCCTTCGAACCCGAGCTGCTTAACAATCCTAAAGTCCGCCTACCAGAATTTTGTTATTGTTGGGTTACATTCAATCATTCGTCATAACCTTTTGATAATTTTTTTTAAAAATAACAGAATTTTGTTAAGTCACTAGTTACTAGTTAGAGTATTCATTATGAATAAACTGATTTTAGTTCATCTGTTCAAATCTTCGATCCGAAGGTCAAAAAACAATTTTATACCGAGCTTGGCACCACTAATTTTCTAGTCGCTTCACTGATGCTGATCCAAAAATTAATATTACTAGAATTTTAAAAGTACACACGCATTCGTGAAATACTGAATTTAGATTTTGAAGTAATTTTGAACTTTAGTTTTACAGCTCAACTTTGGTCTTAGATAATACATATATAACCGGTTTTTAGCTAATTTAATTGCTAGCTTGACAAATGCATTAAAATCATATTTGTAGTTATTATAAATGTTTTCTTATTCCAATATAAAACATTTAAAACTCAAATCTTTCAGAACAAAACAAAAACATAAACTCATGTTTAAATTATTTTAATTTCCAATTTTTAAAAATTGTCAATTTTAAACTTTAACATTTGTTGACTAAGCCGTTTTAGATACATGATCAAACTGTTATTTCTATTAACCGTTTGACTTTTCATATATCTAAAACAGTTTAAACAACAAAAATTGATGTTTAAAATGGACAATTTTAAAAAAAAAATTTAAAATAAAACAGTTAAACTAAGTTGAAAGTTATTTTAGCTTTTTATGTAAGTTAAGGGGTTTTAAGCTATTTTCTCCTTATAATTTGGAGAAAATCAGTTTGTAATTTAAATTCTTATTATTCTAGCACAAAATTATAATTTGGTAGGAATTTAATATTATAAAATAGTTTTTGTTGGAAAATAGATCATCTTCCCAAAATTTCAAAAGAGCTAGAAAAATTAAAGTTTTGCAGAGAGCATTTATAAACGAACTGGATACTAAAGCCATCAGCAATGGTTGAGTTTTTATTAGTGTTCTCACTATTT
>MU108991.1:5498-20346 GCA_012274485.2 Sinapis alba | reverse complement strand
ACTGGTCCATCAGGCCATGAAAAATCTACCCATACATATTGATAGGCTGATATGATCAGCCTTATCGTACAGAATGGAAAGATTTAACTCACCGACCATGGACTGTCCAGACTGGTCCCACCTATACATGAAAAATGACTCATACGTACTGATGACTGATACGATCAGTCATCCAAACTTCTTGGATGGACCAAGGACTGTCCAGACTTACTGATAGGATGATATGGTCAGCGTAATCTATAATCAATGGAAGGATTTAACTTAACAGACCATGGACTGTCTAGACTGGTCCCATCAGTACATGAAAATGACCCATACGTACTGATAGGCTGATATGATCCGCCATCCGTACTGCATGGATGGACCAAGGACTGTCCAGACTTGTCCATCAAGCCATGAAAAATCGACCCACACGTATTGATAGGCTGATATGATCAGCCTTAACCGTACTGAATGGAAGGATTTAACTTAACATACCATGGACTGTCCAGACTGTACATCAGTACATCAAAAACTGACCCCTACGTATTGATAGGCTGATACAATCAGCCTTCCGTACTGCCTGGAAAGACCAAGGACTGTCCAGACTGGTCATTCAGGCCATGAAAAATCGACCCACACGTACTGATAGGCTGATATGATCAGCCTTATCCATACTGAATGGAGTGATTTAACTCAACCGATCATGGACTGTCTAGACTGATCCCATCAGTACAAGAAAAATGACCCATACGTACTGATAGGCTGATAGGATCATCCATTCGTACTGCCTCGATGGACCAAGGACTGTCCAGACTTGTCATTCAGGCCATGAAAAATCGACCCACACGTACTGATAGGCTGATATATCAGCCTTATCCATACTGAATGGAAGGATTTAACTCAATGGACCATGGACTGTCCAGACTTGTCCCATCAGAACATGAAAAATGGACCATACGTACTGATAGGCTGATACGATCAGCCATCCGTACTGCCTGGATGGACCAAGGACTGTCCACACTGGTCCATCATGCCATGAAAAATCGACCCACACGTACTGATAGGTTTACATGATCAGCCTTATCTATACTGAATGGAAGGATTTAATTCAACGGACCACGGACTGTCTGGACTGGTCCGATTAGTACATGAAAAATGACTCTTATGTACTGATAGACTGTTACGAGCAGCCATCAGTACTGCCTGGAAGGACCAAGGACTGTCCAGACTGGTCCATCATGCCATTAAAAATTGACCCATACATACTTATAGGCTGATATGATCAGCCTTAACCAAGAAAGGATAGGCTGGATGGAAGGATTTAACTCAGCGGACCATGGACTGTACGGACTTGTCCCATTAGTACATGAAAAATGACCCATACGTACTGATAGTCTGATACAATCAGCCATCCGTACTACTTGGAAGGACCAAGGACTGTCCAGACTTGTCCAACAGGCCATGAAATATCAACCCATAAGTATTGATATTATCAGCCTTATCCGTACAGAAAGGAAGGATTTAAGTCCACCATGGACTCTCCAGACTGGTCCCACCTATACATGAAAAATGAGCCATATGTACTGATAACTGATACGGTCAGCCATCCGTACTGCCAGGATGGACAAAGGACAGTCCAGACTGGTCCATCAGGCCATGAAAAATTGACCCATAAGTATTGATAGGCTTATATGATCAGCTTTATCCATACTGAATGGAAGGATTTAATTCAACGGACCATGGACTATTCGGACTGGTCCCATTGGTACATAAAAATGACCCATACATACTGATATTCTGATATGGTCAGCCATCCGTACTGCCTGGAAGGACTAAGGACTGTCCAGACTGGTCCATCAGGCCATGGAAAATCGATCCATAAGTGTTGATAGGCTTATATGATCAGCCTTATCCATAGTGAATGGAAGGATTTAATTCAACGGACCATGGACTGTCCGGACTGGTCCCATCAGTACATGAAAAATGCTCTGTACTTACTGATAGGCGGATACGATCAGCCATCCTCACTGCCTGGATGGACCAAGGACTGTCCAGACTAGTCCATCAGGCCATGAAAAATTGACCCATAGGTACTGATAGGCTGATATGATCAGCCTTAACCGTAATGAATGGTAAGATTTAACTCAACATACCATGGAATGTCCGGACTAGTCCCATCATTAGATGAAAAATTACCCATACGTACTGATTGGATGATACGATCATCCATCCGTACTGCATGGATTGACCAAGGACTGTCAAGACTGGTCCATCAGGCCATGAAAAATCGACCCACACTTACTGATTGCCTGATATGATCAGCCTTATCCGTACTGAATGGAAGGATTTAAGTCAACGGACCATGGACTGTCTAGACTGGTCCCATCAGTACATGAAAAATGACCCATACGTACTGATAGGCTGATACGATCAGCCATCCGTACTGCATGGATGGACCAAGGACTCTCCAGACTGGTCCATCAGGCCATGAAAAATCTACCCATACGTACTGATAAGCAGATATGATCAGCCTTATCGTACTGAATGGAAAGATTTAACTACCCGGACCATGGACTGTCCAGACTGGTCCCACCTATACGTGAAAAATGACTCATACGTATTGATGTCTGATACGATCAGCCATATAAACTGCTTGGATGGACCAAGGACTGTCCAGACTTACTGCTAGGATGATATGATCAGCGTTATCTACAAAGAATGGAAGGATTTAACTTAACAGACCATGGACTATCTAGACTGGTCCCATCAATACATGAAAATTACCCATACGTACTGATAGGCTGATATGATCAGCCATCCGTACTGCCTGGATGGACCAAGGACTGTCCAGACTAGTCCATCAAGCCATCAAAAACTGACCCACACGTACTGATAGGTTGATATGATCAGCCTTAACCGTACTGAATGGAAGGATTTAACTCAGCGGACCATGGACTGTCCAGACTGGCCCCATCAGTACATGAAAAATGAACCATACGCACTGATAGACTTATACAATCAGCCTTCCGTACTGCTTGGAAGGACCAAGGACTGTCCAGACTGGTCATTCAGGCCAGGAAAAATCGACCCACACGTACTTATAGGCTGATATGATCGTCCTTATCCATACTGAATGGAAGGATTTAACTTAACGGACCATGGACTGTCCAGACTGATCCCATCAGTACTGGAAAATGACCCATACGTACAGATAGGCTGATACAATCAGCCATCCGTACTTGCTGGAAGGACCAAGGACTGTCCAGACTAGTCCATCTGGCCATGAATAATCTACCCACACGTACTGATAGGCTGATATGATCAGCCTTATCCGTACTGAATGGAAGGATTTAACTCAACGGACCATGGACTGTCCAGACTGGCCCCATCAGTACATGAAAAATGAACCATACGTACTGATAGGATGATACGATTAGCCATCCGTACTGTAATAACCCTCATAAAACAATGAATTTTTGGTCGAGAAAAATTCCGCTAGACCAGTTTGGAATTAGTCTGATCAGAATTAAAATAAAAACCGACCCGGTGAATTAATGTCTCGATGAGACTATCGTGTGGTCGAAAGACCTTCTCTTGATAGACCATCGTGTGGTCGAAAGACCTTCTCTTGATAGATCTGGTCGAGTTTTAATTATTATGGTCGAGTTTTATTAAAGCTGAAAGCGTTTTTCTTAAAGAAAGACGAGATCCGATGGACGGAAAACGTTTGGTCGAAAATTGTCCAAAAAGATCGTTCAGCTACTTCGCCGGTCATGTGCGACGCACATGATCTTCACCTGCTTGCTTGCTTATGTAGTAACTGGCACATGCAAGTCACAAGCTGCCAGCCTGCTTGCTCATTAATTAAGTCACATGATCCTCACCAGCTGCTTCAAGCTTTCTTCATGGGAGGGAAAGGTAAGCAGCTTGCTGCTGGAAATTCTGAAACAGCTCTCCACCTGTCCAGTCCCTGCTTTACTTTGTTCTAAGTGAAACCCTCACCTGAAGTAACCTCCTCAGCTATTTAACTCCCTCTCCACCTGCTTGGTCGTCCATTACCACAAGAAAACAAGAGAAATATTTTCAGAGAAAATCAGTGAGAAAGAAGAGAAAAACTGAGAGAAAAATTAGAGAAAATTCAGAAAACATCTTGGACAATTTTCTTCCATCCTCTAGCTTATCTCCTTGCTGTGTAGAAGATCAGAAGGTGATGTATCCAGAGAAAACCCTAGAATATGTTCTGTTGTTGTTAAGAACCGATTTTGATTTCTGTTTTTAAAACAGTTCAGTCGCAAGTTCAGTTTAAAGGGGAGGATCATCTGAGCTCTTAGGCCATCAGTTGTTGTGGTAAGCTTAATCACCTTGCCTCAGACCTGTTTTGATCAGAGCTTGTTAATGATTAGCTAAGGTGTTGGTCGGATCAATTCTAAGTGATTATATGGTTCAGTTTGTTTAGTTTCGGTTTGAATTAATTTCAGTAAACCGCAAGCTAACTGATGTGAATTGTTTAGACTTAAGCTGAACTGAACTGATCCTGTCTTGAATCAATCTTCTCAGAACCGAGTTGATCTGATCTAGGATGAGTAGAACCGAGCTGGAACTGAATTGATTTAAGTTGTTAGCTTGAAGCAAACTGTCGGATTAATGATGTTCTGAACCGAACAGATTTAATCTTGTCTAGTACTGAACTGAGCTGTACTGTCTATGGTCTGAGCTTGTCATATCCTGATATAGTCTGAGTTGATCTGAACTGCTAAGCTTTCCCCTGAACCAAGCTGATCTATCCTTGAACTGAAATATTAAAGCTTGTCCCGAACCAAACTAGTCTGATTTAAGTTACTTCTTCAGAATGGACTTGTTGGATTAATAATCGTCTGTACCGAAATGCTCTGTTTCAGATGGTTGAGGTCAGTGGTAGGATCAGCCGGATCCTTCTGGTTGTCCTGAATCAGGAGTCAAGTGGAGTGTCATTAGCTTGAGCTCAAGTCTACTCTTCCTTAGCCAATCTCATAGATTCAATGGTGAGTCTAGATAGATGATGAATAAGTTATGAATGAGTATGCATGATTGCATACTGAATATGGTTGATTAATAAGCAATATCTCTTAATCTATAATTGAATATGAGGTGTTTACTTATGTAAACACTTAAGAAATATTATGAATTATTATTTGAGGTTTATCCCGAGCCTTAGTACTTGTTCTCAAGTACTAATATATAAGTATATGATTAAGTATATAAGTATGAATCATGTGAAGCCTTATTGTATACTCCCTCTCCCGAATCCCGCATTACCGTGAATTGGTCCTGCGATATGGAACAAGGTCACGAAGACACGATGATGGGGTCGCACCCTGGAGGCCGTGTAACTGCATGCAGCGTTAGATGTTCGATATTAGAATATCTGATGGAGATGATGTTATATTTATTTTCCCACTAAGCTCGGTTAGCCTTGGTGGTTTTCTGAGTTTAGTATATATATATTATGTATGAGTGAATGGCGGGTATTGTGGAGGTGATGTTTAAGATAAGATTCACATCGATGGAATGATAAGCCTTATATATATATATTTAATAGTTATGGAATATATTTCCACTGCATACAAATGGAGTTCATTGCTCGGGATATTATTGATATATGTTGGGGTGTGGGATTAGACTCACTGAGTAAACTAGTTACTCATGACTCATTTGTGATGCAGGTTACCAGTAGGCGGGAGACCTTACTCTAGTACGGGAAGGAACATCATTAGCCATCGGTAGATTTATTATCCTTGCAAAGATGTTTTGTATTTAGCTTTTGTATAAAGCTTGTTTTCCGATAATTTCAAGGTCGACCTATAACATTTTTGTAAGATGATTTTGAATGAATAAAGATTTTATAAAGTACGGGTTCCATATGATATTAGTCCTTGTCCGGGACGAACTAACTATCGAGTATTGCTTGGTCGGGTTGAAAAGCCTTAAGTGATATCCGATAGGAGCGTCGATGTTCTCAGATTGCTAGTCCAAGGAACTCGGAAGTATTCGAGAACCTCGGGTCAGCTTTCAGGGAGCATCGACCGTGTCATTTCCGGTCATCTACGATCGGGGGTGTCACACGTACTGCCTGGATGGACCAAGGACTGTCCAGACTGGTCCATCAGGCCATGAAAAATCTACCCACACGTACTGATAGGCTTATATGATCAGCCTTATCCGTACTGAATGGAAGGATTTAATTCAACGGACCATGGACTGTCAAGACTGGTCCCATCAGTACATGAAAAACTGATCCCTATGTACTGATAGGCTGATACGATCAGCCATCCGTATATCCTGGATGGACCAAGGACTGTCCTGACTGGTCCATCAAGCAATAAAAAATCGACCCACACGTACTGATAGGCTGATATAATCCGCCTTATCCATACTGGATTGAAGGATTCAACTCAACGAACCATGGACTGTCCAGACTGGTCCCATCAGTACATGAAAAACTGATCCCTATGTACTGATAGGCTGATACGATCAGCCATCTGTACTGCATGGAAGGACCAAGGACTGTCCAGACTAGTCCATCTGGCCATGAAAAACCTCCCCATACGTACTGATAGGCTGATATGATCAGCCTTATCCGTACTGTATGGAAGGATTTAACTCAACGGACCATGGATTGTCCAGAATGGACCCATAAGTATTGATAGGGTTATATGATCAGCTTTATCCATACTGAATGGAAGGATTTAATTCAACGGACCATGGACTGTCCATGGTCCCATTGGTACATGAAAAATGACCCATACTTACTGATAGGCTGATACGATCAGCCATCTGTACTGCCTGGATGGACCAAGGTCTGTCCAGACTAGTCCATCAGGCCATGAATAATCGACCCATAGGTACTGATAGGCTGATATGATCAGCCTTAACCGTAATGAATGGTAGGATTTAACTCAACATACCATGGAATGTCCGGACTGGTCCCAACAGTAGATGATAAATTACTTATACGTACTGATAGGATGATACGATCATCCATCCGTATTGCATGGATTGACCAAGGATTAACAAGACTGGTCCATCAGGCCAAGAAAAATCGATCCACACTTACTGATTGCCTGATATGATCAGCCTTATCCGTACTGAAAGGAAGGATTTAACTCAACTGACCATGGACGGTTTAGACTGGTCCCATCAATACATGAAAAATGACCCATACGTACTGATAGGCTGATACGATCAGCCATCCGTACTGCATGGATGGACCAATGAAAAATATATCCATACGTACTGATAGGCTGATATGATCAGCTTTATCGTACTGAATGGAAAGATTTAACTCCCCGGACCATGGACTGTCTAGACTGGTCCCACCTATACATGAAAAATGACTCATACGTACTGATGACTTATACGATCAGCCATCCAAACTGCTTGGATGGACCAAGGACTGTCCAGACTTACTGATAGGATGATATGATCAGCATTATCTATAATAAATGGAAGTATTTAACGTAACAGACCATGGACTGTCTAGACTGGTCCCATCAGTACATGAAAAATGACCCTTACGTACTGATAGGCTGCTATGATCAGCCATCCATACTGCCTAGATGGACCAAGGACTGTCCAGACTGGTCCATCAAGCCATGAAAAATCGACCCACACATACTGTAAGGCTGATATGATCAGCCTTCCGTACTGCCTAGAAGGACCAAGGACTGTCAAGACTAGTCATTCAGGCCATGAAAAATCAACCCACACGTACTGATAGGCTGATATGATCAGCCTTATCCGTACTAAATGGAAGGATTTAACTCAACTGACCATGGACTGTCTAGACTGGTCCCATCAGTACATGAAAAATGAACCATACGTACTGATAGGCTGATAGGATCATCCATTCGTACTGCCTGGATGGACCAAGGACTGTCTAGACTGGTCATTCAGGCCATGAAAAATCGAACCACACGTACTGATAAGCTGATATATCAGCCTTATCCATACTGAATGGAATGATTTAACTCAACGGACCATGGACTGTCCAGACTTGTCCCATCAGTACATGAAAAATGGACCATACGTACTGATAGGCTGATACGATCAGCCATCCGTGCTGCCTGGATGGACCAAGGACTGTCCAGACTGGTCCATCAGGCCATGAAAAATCGACCCACACGTACTGATAGGCTTACATGATCAGCCTTATCTATACTGAATGGAAGGATTTAATTCAACGGACCATGGACTGTCCGGACTGGTCCGATTAGTACATGAAAAATGACCCATACGTACTGATAGGCTGTTACGATCAGCCTTATCTGTACTGAATGGAAGGATTTAACTCAGTGGATCATGGACTGTCCAGAGTGGTCCCATCGGTACATGAAAAACGACCCATACGTACTGATAGGCTGATACGATCAGCCATCCGTACTGCATGGATGGACCAAGGACAGTCCAGACTGGTCCATCATGCCATAAAAAAACGACCAATACGTACTGATAGGTTGATATGATCAGCCTTATCCGTACTGAATGGAAGGATTTAATTCAACGGACCAAGGACTGTCCAGACTAGTCCCATCAGTACATGAAAAATGACCCATACGTACTGATAGGCTGATACGATCATCAATCCGTACTGCATGGATGGACCAAGGACTGTCCACGCTGGTCCATCAGGCCATGAAAAATTGACCCAAACGTACTAATAGTCTTATATGATCAGCTTTATCCATACTGAATGGAATGATTTAACTCAACGGACCATGGACTGTCCAAACTGGTCCCATCAGTACATGAAAAATGACCCATACGCACTGCATGGATGGACCAAGGACTGTCCAAACTTCATGATAGGCTGATATGATCAGCCTTATCCATACTGAATGGAAGGATTTAACTCAACAGACCATGGACTGTCCAGACTGGTCCCATCAGTATATGAAAAATGACCCATACGTACTGATAGGCTGATATGATCAGCCATCCGTACTGCATGGATGGACCAAGGACAGTCCAGACTGGTCCATCAGGCCATAAAAAATCTACCCATACGTACTAATAGGATGATATGATCAGCCTTATCCGTACTGAATGGAAGTATTTATTTCAACGGACCATGGACTGTCCAGACTAGTCCCATCAGTAAAAGAAAAATGACCTGTAAGACCCGATCCTGGTCCAATGGATCCAACTAGGACCCGAAGCCTTACCAAACTATTCATGTAATTTTTGTTCATTTTTAAGGTCCAATATTTCTCTAAGTCATTTTCAATCATATGAAGTTCAACATTTTGATTCTTATACCTATTCAGAAAAGAGAAATTGTATCTTTATTAATATAAAACTTTGTATCCAATACATAGATTCAGTTGCACAATAGGCTATCATAAGTTTATGTGTTCATACTAACTATACTATCCCACAACCCACGCATCCATCCACGGCTCAGGTCTTCATGGTTCCTTGGCCTTGCCATGGTCCTGGTCTGATCCTGAAAGCAACATCATCACAAGACATATGTATGAGTACAATTCGATACCCTAACATACCAAGTCTACATTGCATGGTTCGGTTCTCCTATTCTATGCACTATATCCTATACATTCAATTCAAAAGGCACACGGCAACACCCAGGACATCCCCTAGGACGTCCTGGACCACTACTCAACACACGGCCTGACTGATTCCATGTGGACCATTCCCTTTGTCCACATCAAACCACAATCGACCATGGCTGGTTCCCAAATCTGACCTACTCAAATAAATTCCCAAAAACTAATTAAAATTCATGACAATTCTTAATAAATCCTAATTAAGAATAATCCATAAGGCCATGAAAAATCGAACCACACGTACTGATAAGCTGATATATCAGCCTTATCCATACTGAATGGAATGATTTAACTCAACGGACCATGGACTGTCCAGACTTGTCCCATCGGTACATGAAAAATGGACCATACGTACTGATAGGCTGATACGATCAGCCATCCGTGCTGCCTGGATGGACCAAGGACTGTCCAGACTGGTCCATCAGGCCATGAAAAATCGACCCACACGTACTGATAGGCTTACATGATCAGCCTTATCTATACTGAATGGAAGGATTTAATTCAACGGACCATGGACTGTCCGGACTGGTCCGATTAGTACATGAAAAATGACCCTTACGTACTGATAGGCTGTTACGATCAGCCATCAATACTGCATGGATGGACTAAGGACTGTCCAGACTGGTCCATCATTCCATTAAAAATCGACCCATACGTACTGATAGGCTGATATGATCAGCCTTATCTGTACTGAATGGAAGGGTTTAACTCAGTGGACCATGGACTGTCCAGAGTGGTCCCATCGGTACATGAAAAACGACCCATACGTACTGATAGGCTGATACGATCAGCCATCCGTACTGCATGGATGGACCAAGGACAGTCCAGACTGGTCCATCATGCCATAAAAATCTACCAATACGTACTGATAGGTTGATATGATCAGCCTTATCCGTACTGAATGGAAGGATTTAATTCAACGGACCAAGGACTGTCCAGACTAGTCCCATCAGTACATGAAAAATGACCCATACGTACTGATAGGCTGATACGATCATCCATCCGTACTGCATGGATGGACCAAGGACTGTCCACGCTGGTCCATCAGGCCATGAAAAATTGACCCAAACGTACTAATAGTCTTATATGATCAGCTTTATCCATACTGAATGGAATGATTTAACTCAACGGACCATGGACTGTCCAAACTGGTCCCATCAGTACATGAAAAATGACCCATACACACTGATAGGCTGATACGATCATCCATCCGTACTGCATGGATGGACCAAGGACTGTCCAAACTTCATGATAGGCTGATATGATCAGCCTTATCCATACTGAATGGAAGGATTTAACTCAACAGACCATGGACTGTCCAGACTGGTCCCATCAGTATATGAAAAATGACCCATACATACTGATAGGCTGATATGATCAGCCATCCGTACTGCATGGATGGACCAAGGACAGTCCAGACTGGTCCATCTGGCCATAAAAAATCTACCCATACGTACTAATAGGATGATATGATCAGCCTTATCCGTACTGAATGGAAGTATTTATTTCAACGGGCCATGGACTGTCCAGACTAGTCCCATCAGTAAATGAAAAATGACCTGGAAGACCCGATCCTGGTCCAAAGGACCCAACTAGGACCCGAAGCCTTACCTAACTATTCATGTAATTTTTGTTCATTTTTAAGGTCCAATATTTCTCTAAGTCGTTTCCAATCATATGAAGTTCAACATTTTGATTCTTATACCTATCAAGAAAAGAAAAATTGTATCTTTATTAATATAAAACTTTGTATCCAATACATAGATTCAGTTGCACAATAGGCTATCATAAGTTTATGTGTTCATACTAACTATACTATCCCACAACCCACGCATCCATCCACGGCTCAGGTCTTCATGGTTCCTTGGCCTTGCCATGGTCCTGGTCTGATCCTGAAAGCAACATCATCACAAGACATATGTATGAGTACAATCCGATACCCTAACATACCAAGTCTACATTGCATGGTTCGGTTCTCCAATTCTATGCACTATATCCTATACATTCAATTCAAAAGGCACACGGCAACACCCAGGACATCCCCCAGGACGTCCTGGACCACTACTCAACATACGGCCTGACTGATTCCATGTGGACCATTCCCTTTGTCCACATCAAACCACAATCGACCATGGCTGGTTCCCAAATCTGACCTACTCAAATAAATTCCCAAAACTAATTAAAATTCATGACAATTCTTAATAAATCCTAATTAAGAATAATCCATAAGGCCATGAAAAATCGAACCACACGTACTGATAAGCTGATATATCAGCCTTATCCATACTGAATGGAATGATTTAACTCAACGAACCATGGACTGTCCAGACTTGTCCCATCAGTACATGAAAAATGGACCATACGTACTGATAGGCTGATACGATCAGCCATCCGTGCTGCCTGGATGGACCAAGGACTGTCCAGACTGGTCCATCAGCCCATGAAAAATCGACCCAGACGTACTGATAGGCTTACATGATCAGCCTTATCTATACTGAATGGAAGGATTTAACTCAACGGACCATGGACTGTCCGGAATAGTCCCATCAGTACATGAAAAATGACCCATACGTACTGATAGGTTGATAAATTAGCCATCAGTACTGACTTGATGGACCAAGGACTGTCCAGACTGGTCCATCATGCCATTAAAAATCGACCCATACGTACTGATAGGCTGATATGATCATCCTTATCCGTACTGAATGGAAGGATTTAACTCAGTGGACCATGGACTGTCCAGAGTGGTCCCATCGGTACATGAAAAACGACCCATACGTACTGATAGGCTGATACGATCAGCCATCCGTACTGCATGGATGGACCAAGGACAGTCCAGACTGGTCCATCATGCCATAAAAAAACTACGAATACGTACTGATAGGTTGATATGATCAGCCTTATCCGTACTGAATGGAAGGATTTAATTCAACGGACCAAGGACTGTCCAGACTAGTCCCATCAGTACATGAAAAATGACCCATACGTACTGATATGTTGATATGATCATCCTAATCCGTACTGAATGGAAGGATTTAACTCAACGAACCATGGACAGTCTGGAGTGGTCCAATCAGTACATGAAAAATGACCCATATGTACTGATAGGCTGATACGATCAGCCATCCGTACTTCCTGGCAGGACCAAGGACTGTCCAGACTGGTCCAAAAGGCCATAAACAATCGACCAATACGTACTGATAGGCTGATATGATCAGCCTTATCCGTACTGAATGGAAGGATATAGCTCAACGGACCATGGAGTGTTCGGACTGGTCCCATCAGTACATGAAAAATGACCCCTACGTACTGATAGGTTGATACAATTAGCCATCCATACTGCCTGGATGGACCAAGGACTCTGATAGGCTGATATGATCAGCCTTATCCGTACTGAATGGAAGGATAAAACTCAACGGACCAAGGACAGTCTGGACTGGTCCCAACAGTACATGAAAAATGACTCATATGTACTGATAGGCTGATACGATCAGCCATCCGTACTGCCTGGCAGGACCAAGGACTGTACAGACTGGTCCATAACGCCATAAACAATCGACCAATACGTACTGGTAGGCTGATATGATCAACCTTATCCGTTCTGAATGGAAGGATATTGGTCAACGAACCATGGACTGCTTGGACTGGTCCCATCAGTACATGAAAAATGACCCATACTTACTGATAGGCTGATACGATCAGCCATCCGTACTTCCTGGAAGGACCAAGGACTGTCCAGACTGGTCCATCAGGCCAAGGAAAATCGTCCCACACGTATTGATAGGCTGATATGATCATCTTTATCCGCATTGAATGGAAGGATCTAACTCAACAGAGCATGGACTGTTCGGACTGGTCCCATCAGTAAATGAAAAATGACCATAAGTACTGATAGGTTGAGACAATTAGCCTTCCGTACTGCCTGGATGGACCAAGGACTCTCCAGACTGGTCCATGAGGCCATGAAAAATCAACCCAGACGTACTGATATGTTGATATGATCATCCTTATCCATACCAAATGGAAGGATTTAACTCAATGGACCATGGACAGTCTTGACTGGTCCCATCACTACATGAAAAATGACCCATACATACTGATAGGTTGATACAATTAGCCATCCGTACTGCCTTGATAGACCAACGACCAACACGTACTGATAGGCTGATATGATCAGCCTTATCTGTACTGAATGGAAGGATATAGCTCAACGGACCATGGACTGTTCGGACTGGTCCCATCAGTACATGAAAAAGGACCGACACTTACTGATAGGTTGATACGATCTGCCATCCGTACAGCCTAGATGGACTAAAGAATGTCCAGTCCTGCCCATCAGGCCATGAAAAATCGACCCATACGTACTGATAGGCTGATATGATCAGCCTTAACCGTACTGAATGGAAGGATTTAACTCAACAGACCATGGACTGTCCGGACTGCTCCCATCATTACATGAAAAATGACCCATACGTACTGATAGGTTGATACAATTAGCCATCCGTACTGCCTTGATGGACCAAGGACTCTCTAGACTGGTTCATCAGGCCATAAACAAACGACCAACACGTACTGATAGGCTGATATGATCAGTGTCATGTCCCCGATCCTCGATAGGACCGTGGGACGGACCATGGTACATAGGAATGCACCAAGTCAGGTCGTTAAACCTGAAATCAGGTGTATCATGGTCCAAAGGGATGGTTAAGTAAGTCGTGGTACGAGTACTTGATCAACGGCAGAAGGAAAACGGTAAAGGAAAGCTGGACGAGTGAACCGGAAGCTTAACGTGGTCCGGGTCGAGCTCATCCAGCTGGATCACGAGTGTGGTTAGCTCACCTGAGGTTTGGTCAGCTCGCCGGAGCTGAAGTAATAGCTGGGTCAGCTGGGGCAGCTCGGGGGAAGCTCATCCCACCTCGGAGGAGTGTTCGGGTCCGGACCAGACTGGTCGAGCTGGACGGTTACCCGGACTGGTCCGACGGTCCGTACATATGCGAAATATGTGACGATGGGACCATACTCTTACCCATTGATCTGGGACGTCCCACAAGGAAAGGGAAGGTTCCCTCCGCGCCTAGGAACTGTCCCAAAGGGACAGTTAGTCGGATACACGCGAAACGGTGCCAAAGGCAACCGTTCGGCCCAATCTCTCTCCTCTCGTACCGGTTCGCCTAATTGGAAGTTGGCAATCGAGATCTCTATAAATAGAGAGTCTCTGACTTCGAGAAAGGCATCAGAACACTCAGGCGAAGCCCTGGCAAAAT
>MU108990.1:4168-20313 GCA_012274485.2 Sinapis alba | reverse complement strand
ATTCTCCATCGACCAAGATAAGGAAGAATCGGGTCGCCATATATTTGGTCCTTATCCGAGAGTGGATAAGGACGGTTCCAGCTTGCCATCGACCACTCTCACTCTCTTCACTATAGTGACACTCTCACTTAAGCTGAACACGACCCAGGATCATTTTCTCGGTTATGGAACATCCTCTAAACCATCCGGTTTACAACATTTTCTATATTGTCGTAGTTTTGTTTCCATTAGACAAATAAAATAATATAAAATGATTTAATAATGAAGAATTTTAGAAGAAAAAACATTGAAGAAATGACAAAAGTGAGTGAGAAATGGGATGGGAAGAGGGGATGAATCTAACAATATTGTGGGTCATAAGTCAACTCATAACTAACCTTCCACTTGTCTTTTTCTTAATATCAATATCATTTTGCGTTCAGTCACCAATCACGATAGGACTCAGTTACAGAAATATCTAAAGACTTTCAATATATCTTTTTTTATGTTGACAAAAAATCTATATTTTCTTTAATGTTTTTATGATTAAATGATTAATATTCATGTTAAATAGGGTATCATTAATTCTGCAGAAATTAAAATATTCTAGACTAAATGGTGAACTAAACACACATGAAACTACGAAAGGATTGAATTGGAACACAGTTTTGAATGTTCTTTCACCTAACAGTTTTTGAAGTAATATTTTAAAATGTATATAGTTGTTTTTTTATATCACCACGTCTATAGTTGTATATAAATATACTTTATGAGTTTATGTAGTGGTGGACTAGTAGTTAGGTTGAATTTTTAGCTGGTCATGTAATTATCAAACTCCATGCGTATGATTTTTTTTTCCAAAACTCCATGCATATGATATTTGTAAAAAAAAATAAAAACTCAATAAATTTCCATTTCATTAGAAATGTACATAAATAAATAAGATATTTTAGATATTCAAAGTTTCCGATTTAAATTTGGTCAATGTCTGGTTGTTTGAAATCATTTTAAACTATTGTATTGAATCAAATAAATAAGATTACTAGGCTTATAGCTTTTTATTTTTTTACAAACCCTTCAATTTTGTTTATTTTAAATTATACTTAAAATAAAATTATTATTTATCTTAATTTATGTTTAGTAAAATCAAAATTTATATTAAAATATTAATAAAATAATAAAATCTGAAATAGAAATAAAATTTTATTTTTAAATATAATTTAAATTTAAATTTTTTGCTGCTACATATATTGCAGGAAAACACCTAATTACTAAAAATAAACTATGCAGAACTATATATACTATATTTAATAGTATAAAGTAGACGGCTAAATAGTATAATACTGGTTATGTTATTTTAGTATTACTTTCATGTAAATATTAAAAATTTACAGTAATATTAATTATGTTACATGATTTAAATACTCTTTTAATAATTCATGTAAATATTTTTAAAATACAGTTTTGCATCTAACATTTGAAAAGAAAATCTATATATCACTGTATTATTTGAAATTAGCCGAGATTACATTATTAATGAATATATTCTAGGTTTTTATAAGAAATATAACTCACAATTTATATTCAGTCACAAAATTAGTTTCTACTTTTTTGAAATAGATAATTTTTAATCAAATATTTTTTTCTCTTCATCACTTATTTACGAAATTGACATTGTATAATATTAAATTTATATATTTATGTATAATATATTTCCGTGTAATCAATAACCGTAAACTCAAATGTTATGATATTTTTTAACTGAGTGTATTTTTGAAAAATGGTATCTAACTTATTGTATTTAAGAAATTTCTAATTTTACCTCAAATTTAAACCACTTTTAAAATCAAATGTACCTATAAATGATAATCGTTTTTATTAATACCTTTAGTTTATCATGAAAAAACAAAATTAACCTTTATAAATCATTTATAAATGTTTAAAATTTTGTTTTAGGAGTTTATAAACCAAATTTCATCCTCTAAATACTGAATCATAAACAATAATCACTAAACTTTTATTGAATTAATGAACTTATTGGAATTTAATTTCAAAGTGAATTCCATTGTTATTGGATTGAGTATTTGTTCGATGGAATCTGAAATGAAATAAAATCATTTGTTATTCAATTTCCATTTGATTTTGTTGGAATTCACTTTTCTTGGATTTTAATGGACTTTTGTATCTAAAATAAGAGTAAAACAAATACAAGATTTTTGCCTAATATTTTGAAGGAATTCAGTTGTATTGCTTTGCCTATACGAGATTTTTTTTTTTAACACATACGAGATAGCTACCTATCGGTCTCATACGTTGATAGGGGAAGTGAGATTTTGACTAAAGAAAAGAAGAACACATTAATAAAAGTTTCTGCAAAAAACTTCTTGACGTTAGAATCCATGTCCAAATAATAATTATTGCAACGCTGGAGGAGTCTGAATTGATCATGTTATGTTAATATGCCAGTTTAGGAAAGTATCATAAAGCCGTTTATTTATTTTTGTAATCTAGTGATAACATATTTTGGGTAAAATCCAGTTTCAAACATCTAATCACAGTTTGGTGTGGACAATTAATATTTTGTACGATAAACCATATACTGTATATCTTTAAATATTTTTCTATAAAAGGGTGCACACAAAACCCTCATTTTAGAAAAAAAATGGGGTCTCTCACACAGAACATATCTTTTCTCATTCTCATATTCCTCGGCCTCCTTGCCCTCTCCTTCGTTTGCAACTGTAGCCTTCCTAAACCATTACTGGATCCCCACAACCCACCAAAACCACCCACCGTTGCACCACATTCTTCCACCCCTATTAAATCATGCCCATCACCAACACTGTGCCCATTACCAACACCAACTCCACCTGTCGTAACGCCACCAACACCAACTCCACCGGTCGTAGTGCCACCAACACCAACACCAACTCCACCCGAGAAAGAGACTTGCCCAATCGACACTCTGAAACTAGGAGCTTGTGTGGACGTTCTTGGAGGTTGCATTCACATGGGAATTGGTAAAAGCTACGCCAAGGAAACGTGTTGCCCTGTTTTGGGAGGTTTATTTAGCATGGACGCAGCCATTTGCCTATGTACTACCATTGAAGCCAAATTTTTCAATATGGACCTCATCATTCCCATTGCTATCGAGATTCTTCTCGACTGTGGAAAGCCTCCACCTCCTGGCTTCAAATGTAGGTTTGATGATATTATTGGAGGTTAATTTAATTTGCGTGTGTGAAACCTTTACTCATTTGATACGAAAAGGGTTTGTTTGGGTTTTCATGCTGTACTTTTAAGTTTATATCTCTGTATGCTTTAATTTATTTTTATGTACATACGTACGTAGTAGGCTGTGGAGTAAAGAAATGTGATTTTCATAGTCATGCACATTGCACTGATCATAGACATGTGATATGCGCCCTACAGCGTAGGCTACTGACAAAGTACATGCGTATAAATTTCGTTGTATATACACATCTATGCCAACAAAATATATCATACTGTGTTCTCGAAATGGTTGATGAAAAGATCATTCTTAACAAAGTATATGTCTCAATCACACAGATGATTACATCATTTGATATATGTTTTAAGAAAATGTCAACAGAAAATATTCGCGTTTTGAAAGTGCAGATCAAAACTAATATAGACTTCTATATCAACAAGAATATCTCATATTTTTATATTTTAAAAATCTTATTTTATTTTAAAAGATAAAAACACCTTAAAATGCTTGCACGGTTGCACCATATATATAATTTGTAAATAAGAACCACGTGTTTTTCTCCGCACATATTATATATTTTCCTATTTATCCAAGACACAAGTTATATCATGTTGACTTTTTATTGAATAATGCGTATAGTTCATTACCAAAAAGACAATATATATATATATATATATATATATATATATATATGCATATTTAAAACATCATTATAGCTGAATACCCAAAAGGAATTTTCATCTTATTTATCTAAATATCCAAATGATAAAATAAAAGATTAAACAAATAAAAATAACAACAAAGAAATGTGTCTTTCTATTTTTTTTTTCAAAAATTTCTACAAAGTTGAAAAGATGCATTTTTCAAAAATTTCTAAGCACATAAGCATCAGTATTTTTTAATTATTTATCTAAATATATCTAAAATTCTATATGAATATACATATATGAAAATCAAAATAATATAATTTTCTATTTAAATCTGTATTCTATTATTTTTAATGTTTTAAAACTGTATATTATTTTTAATGATAAAATATATTTGATAATATTTTGCTGAGGAAGATAATTTTGTTCAAACAATTTCCCCCAATATGTTATTGATATGTTAAGTTCAAGGATTTTACACATATTAATAAATTGTTTGTTAAGATATTTGTTTACATATTATGATATTTCTGAAATATTTATAATATCAATTTTACATACTGAATTTTTATTTTCAAACATTTTAAACTTAGTAAAATTTACATTATTATTTTTGATAAAAATATAGATAGTATTTAGTTTAGTGTTTATCAAAAAATCCAAACTCCAAAACACTAATATTCTCAAAAAAATATTATATAAAGATTATAATGGATGCGTTTTCAAGAAAAAAATGTAAATAGTTTTAGAATAATAAATATAGTAGTACATTTTGAAAAGGTAATGATAAAGTAGAAAGATTATACATGATATAGTTGTTTTTAGTTTTGAAATATATTATATAAAATAATTATGGGCAATTCTCTTAAATAGCTATTTTTAAGTTTTTGTCACAAAAATAGCTCTAAAAAATAAAATGACCAAAATAGTATTTTTTTGTTGAAATTTTCAATTTTTATTTTATTTTTTTGAAATTTGAAACCTATCCCCAAACTCACCCTTTTACTCTAAAGCCTAAAGTCTAAATTAGTTAACCCTAAGGGTATAAATGCATAAAAATAAAAAATTTAACTTCTAAAAAAACTTATTTTAGTCATTTTCTTCCTTAAAAACTATTTTTGTGAAGAACAAACTAAAATGGGCAATAAATTTTTTCAATAATTATTTGGTTTATTAATTAATTATGCTATGCACAAGTATAATAATTATCTCGAAAAATTATGGATAACGTCCTATAAAAGATTATGTTTTAATAATATAAATTAGATTTTTCTGCGCTTAAAAAACATGAATTTTTTTTTCATCTATTGATCTGGTTTAAAAATTACCGTTGTTTTTTCTTTGAATCATAATAATAATTGAATTTTTATACTTTTATTATTTGTTTTTTTTCTCTCCAAAATAAATTTAAAGATGATATTATGATTTAATAGTATAGATATAACATATTGGAGTTTTTCTTACAAATTGGGCTTCATTCTGTGCAACAACAGAAAGGCCCCCGATTGAAAGATTAGCAAAACAAAAACTTTTCATCTGTCTTGTCCAACAAACAAAGTTCACATCTCAAAGACTCACGCCATCGCCTCTTTGGTCGAGCGAGCAAGAATCAAAGAGATTGAAAGCAATTCCTTCCTCTCAGGTAAATCTTCACTCTCTTCTTGTTTTATTTTCTGGGTTTCGGAATCATCTTCGTTTTTTGAGTAGCTGGATCTGTCTTTTGGTATGGAACACTAAGGTAGATGAGATTCTGGGTGCTTCTTCGATCTTTCTCTTAGACCCAATACTGCTTTCGATTCTAAAGTTTTCCATCGATCTGAAAGTAACAGAGCTTTTAATTAAACCCAATTGTTCACTTTTCTATTTGACACAACGATTAGCCTGTGAGAGTCATGAAACCCTAATTTTAAGGGAGAATGAATTTAGCTCAAAGTTCCAGTTTTTATTGCTTGTTTAATCCGAAAGCATGTTTCTTTTGAGACCACTAAGTACTTTTTCTCTTAAAGTCTCTGTCTTCCTTAGAATCTGTGTGTGAGATGAGAGATGCTTTCTCTTTATTGTGAAGTGTGTATTCAGATATCTGATAGTTATCAGAAACCGTTTGAGTTTATTGCTATCATGTAAAGACCAAAGCTTTTCTTCTTTTTTTCTTTTCTTGTTTAAGGTTGTTAGAAGATGTCTCGGAGGTATGATAGCCGCACCACAATCTTCTCCCCTGAAGGCCGTCTCTACCAAGTTGAGTACGCCATGGAGGCCATTGGTAACGCCGGCTCCGCCATTGGTATCTTATCCAAAGACGGCGTCGTCTTGATCGGCGAGAAGAAAGTCACCTCCAAGCTTCTCCAAACCTCCACCTCCTCTGAGAAAATGTACAAGATCGATGACCATGTCGCCTGTGCTGTCGCTGGTATCATGTCTGATGCCAACATTCTCATCAACACTGCTAGAGTCCAAGCTCAACGCTACACCTTCATGTACCAGGAGCCCATGCCTGTTGAGCAGCTGGTTCAGTCTCTCTGTGATACTAAACAAGGGTACACGCAGTTCGGTGGTCTTCGTCCCTTTGGTGTTTCCTTTCTTTTTGCAGGATGGGACAAGAACCATGGGTTTCAACTGTATATGAGTGACCCAAGTGGGAACTACGGTGGTTGGAAGGCTGCTGCTGTGGGAGCTAACAACCAGGCGGCTCAGTCTATTCTGAAACAAGACTACAAGGATGATGCAACTAGAGAAGAAGCGGTCGAGCTTGCCCTGAAGGTTCTGAGTAAGACGATGGACAGTACTAGCTTGACATCTGAGAAGCTCGAGCTTGCTGAGGTGTTTCTGACTCCGTCAGGGAGTGTTAAGTACCATGTCCACTCTCCTGACTCGCTCACCAAGCTGTTGGTGAAGCATGGTGTGACTCAACCCGCTACTGAATCATCCTGAGCACAAAACTAATTGCCAGAGTTTTGATCTCTGGTTGGTGTTGTGTCCCCCCGTCATCTTCTGCTTTACAGCTTTCATTTTTAGTTTGATGTTTAATTAAAACTTATGGTTATGACACAATGTTATGATAATTTTATCTGAAGGTATTTTGAGTTGAATTCTATCACTATGAACAAACATAACTGTTTTTAGCAACATTAATCAAGAACAGAGCTTAGGAAGCGATCTGTTGCTTCCTCTGCTTGTACTCTTGGATATCTTCTTGATAACTTCCATCTGATTCTGCATTTTCAAACATGCTCTCTCCAACTCCATTATCCTCCACTGAATCCTTTCTATATGTTCTTTCAAATTCTCATTGTCTCTTGAAATCTCAACCTTCTCCACTTGGAGTATGAGCTGCTTGTGGTGGTGTTGCACATCTGGTGTCTCAATCGCTTGCAACTTTGTGTTACGCGAAATGTGTGCTCTTGATTCGGCTGAAAGCTTCTCGTAGCTTAAAGTTCTTATCAGCTTTAGTTTTTCACCATTGGTTAATCCTGCATGAGCCTGAACGAGCCAAAGAAACTTGATGAATGATCAAAACTTTCTTTTACTTTTTGAAGTTGAGATGATTCTTGAAACTTACCTCGAGATACATATCAACAGCACGATAGATATCTTCGTGAGACTCTCTTGCTGTATCTGGAATGAGAGTGAGGAGAGACAGAAACTTTGAAGGTTTCAAGCAAGGATCAGGTGCTACTTCAGCTATGTACTGATCAATTAATCTTGCCACTTTCTTCAGTTGTGATCCTCTGTTTGCTTCGTTGAGGAAAGCTTTTGCGAATCTAATAACAAGATTCACGTGATACAAGTGACTAGACTTCAATGGAGATGGAACAAGAAGACTGTCGAGTGTTGCTTGATCCAGTTGGTGACCAATCATAAGCTCCAGTTTGTTCATAACACTTTTGCTTATGTTTAATCCACGAGCGAGCCTCAACACCCCGAAGAGATTCTTGTAAGGTACACAGCTTTGATCTAACACGTAAAGAGTATCAATGGTGGTTTCAAGAATCTCTATTTTCTCATTACAAGACGCGGAACAGAACTTAACCTTCTGGTAGTAGAACAAGAACCTGCTAATGGTAAGATTATCGTGTTTCCGCGCTATCATCAGCTTCAAGAACGTTGCAACCAAGCCGGGCCTTAGAACAAGAACCTCGTCGAACCACCATGGTATTCGAGAAGAGCCATTCTTGAAACTCTCTATGCTTTTACTGTCGCAAGAAAACCGAAACAAGCTGCTATCTGGTGAAGGTGAACAAGCAGAAGCAGCACTAGAGACACTCAGTTCAATGGCCAAACACAGCTTCTCCACGAGCACATTCATCAGTTTCGCAGCTAAAGAATCAGTGTCAGATGATGTTTCAAGTTCTTGACACTGTTGTAGACCAAGAAGAACCTCTGACCAAGTCCAATACCTAATCTCTTGCATACACTTCGCTGTTTGTTCCAAGACTTCAGGGACTTCCATAAACTTAGCAGCACAATGGAACAAGACTACATTCGAAGGCACCACAGTGAATTGACCGTTGCTGTAGCAGAATCTTGATACAAGCTCAAAACTTTCAGCTCCACCAGGGAAATCATTAAAGATCACCTTGATATTACCATTGGAAGAACTAGTAGATGTCCTAAGAAGTTTCCTCAGTGTTCCAGAATACTTGCATATGATTTTCTAAAATCAAACAATAACCAAACTGAGAAGTCATATAATTAGAGAGCTTAGTAAAATGAATCTTGAAAGACCCACAAGTAAAAAGAGTTCAAACAGTAAAGCCATTTTACTGTTTGTGTAGGAATAAAGTTAAAAACAAAATGATGAACATTTATTACAAGAGAGGAGAGAATAAAATATCAACTAGAAAAGAGTCTGCGTGTCTCTTTAGCCATGTGAATCTCATAAGTCAAACAAAGTGAGAACAAAAGGGAAGTGAATAGTGTCAACGCTAATTGCATAAGATAGCAACTTCTTAACCCTCTTCCTCTTAATGGGCAAAACTTTGTCTATTTGTAAAGAAAAATGAGAGAAAGTCAGAGGAAAGGTAAGAACAAAAAATAAGCAATAATAAATGGTGATGGAGACATCTGCTTCATTACTCTACAACAAAGATTAATGAATAACTCGGAGACAATCAGTTACAGATTTTCCGACTTACTGATTGGTTCTCACAGGACAGAAAAATCTGTGAACTTAAAGACTCATTTTAAGGTAACTCGGTGACAGAACATGAAAGTAGCAGAGTCACACACACATAATACGTTATGATGCAGGAATTTAAGAACTCACATGAACTTACTTTTACAAGTTAAGTAACTGTAAAATTAACTATATGGAAATTGGATAGACCCAGATAAGAACAAGTGAAACTGTCATTGAGAAGTGGTTAAAGTGTTTACTTTTTAGTGTAGTCTTGTTATGATATTAGAGGAAGAAGAGAAAAGGAGTAAGAGTTATTTACCTTGTTGAGAAATATAGTTTCTTCTCCATTGATGTCCACTTGAAGATCAGAGCAAGCTTCCATAGCCATAAACAGAGAGAGAGAGAAAAAAATGAAACAACACCCAAAATTTTTAAACAAATTTATAGTCAGAACCCACCTTGATAGCAAGATTCTCTCTTGTTTCTTTCTCCAAAAGGAAAAGAGAAAAGAAACTGTGGTAGCAGAGGGGGAAGTAATAGAGAGAAGATGTGGATTTTATGCTGAGACGAGAAAGAAGAGAAAGAGCAAAAGAGCAAGAAACTTTTGTTGGTTTTCTGATTAGTCAGAGTAAGACTCTATCTTTCTCTTTTGGTGTCTGTTTAGTCAATTGGTGAAGCACCCAGCCATTAGTGGTGGGTTTTTATTTGTTCTTGAAAATAAAGATGGAAAAGATACCAGGCAACAAAGGCGTGTCCCAAACAAACGTCACTCTACTCAGTACTCACTCTGTATTGTGTGATGTTATATTCAAATAAACAAACTAGAGAGAGTAGAGAAAGGAGAGTTTCTAAAGAAAGTAAACAAAAAAAAAGGGGTTTTAAATAGGTTTATTGTTACTCTGTTTGTATGACAACGCAATTTACTTTTGATCAGCTGATCAATCAGTAATTACTAATTATTCATTTATTTTCCAGGAAATTACAATTATTATAAGCTAAATGGTGAAGCTTTTCTAGTCCATCTTCCTTTTTCATCAAGCTCTGATAAATCATTCTACATAAGTTGACTATTTATTTTGGATAATTGCATCTCATTAACCATACTCCAAAATGTAGTACGAGCCGTAACGGTTAAATATCGATTTTGTAAACAAGAAAGTTTTCTTTGTAATTATAAACCTTGTTGTCACAATTTCAAAAAAAAAAAATGATGCTATGTTAAAAAAGTGATATAACATTTAAGGGAGAATTTTACTACTTTTTTTTACTGAACTTTGGGAGAATTTTATTTTTAATCACAAATTTGATATCATTTTCAACTTTACGTTTAAAGCATGATCATATTTTCATAAATACCATAAATTATGATGAAAAAAAACTCCCAAAAATATATTAAATGGAAAATTGTATACAAAATCTATGAAACATTTTGGAGCCTCTTGATTAGCGATTAATCCTATGTAATTTAGGTCTGTGTTTAATATTTAGTGATTAAATGTCAACTTATCGTTGTTACTTTTTTAGATAGAAATATTTTTATATAGATAGTCTGTGTTTATTGCCAAAATTAAGGGGTCATGTCATTTCATCTCCTACATTTTGATTGAATTTGTTATTGGATGGATTTCTGATTTTGTTCCTTCATATTTTAATTATATTACTGAAACGTAGGGACGAACATGGCAGATGCAATTTAGATAACACATTTTTCAGATGTGAAATGTCAAGACAGAAGTTTTGAAAGATTGTTATCGTCGAGTTCAGATGATAATATGATATATTACCAAGTTTTCTTACAAAGCGGACCGAATCATACAGTTTAATAAGGTCTCATCCGTGAAATCGCTTTGAATTTTTTTGTGACTGCGTCACCTTCCCTCCCACACTTTCTATATAACATTGATGATTTCACATAATTATTTTATTGGGTTAACTACGAGGTTTCTATAAGGCCCACACACTTCTTGGGCATGTGGTCCAATATGTTGAAATTTGATTAATTCAGCCCCTTACTCTTTTTCTCTATATATAATTTTTTTTTTTCGGCAAACAAATAAATTTTATTAATTTCAAATCGTGATTACAAAACATTATAAAATTACTGGAAACAAATTAGTACATACATAAATGTATGTTTTTACAATGAAAAAAATACAGCAGAAGGGAGTTGACGATGCTTTCCGAAGAGTAGTCTTATACGTTAACAGATTATATGATCTGTTATTGTCCAACTTCATATTTGATCTTCTTCTTATATGATTTGTATGCAGCTTCATGCTCAAATTTCTTTTGACAAACCAAATCTTCAAAGCCAATGTTTCCAAACGTAATTCCAAAAAGTAGATACATTGATACCAATCCTTCCGTACCAAGATCTTTTGAAGATATTGTTGCTTTTGAATCCATCCAAAATAACAACCAATGATTAAGTAAACGCGTTGGTCTGATATACGATACATAATCAACCTGATCTTCAACGGTGGTGGCCATGGCGGTTTGAGAAATCCATTCGACTGGAATCGAAAAGAAACGTCATGCCGAAAGACTGACCAAACAACACCAACAGATTGCTGATAAAACCATACCACAACCGCCGGACATACACCGTCACCAAACCACTGGAAAGAGAGATTTTGTGCCGGACAAACACTCGTACATGAGAGACACACCATGCCGAAGACGAGGACAAACACAAATAAACGAAATCGCCATAGACTTATCATTGGCAAGAGCAACCCATCATTCTCACCATAATTGAAAAATCGAAAGGGACAAAGTCCCCAAATCTTCCATAACAAAATCTTCATAGCCCTCGTGATGTTGTGTGAAGAGATGTGAAACAAATGAAAAGTAAAAAGTCCGACGGACGGAGCCGCCGGGAAGGAGATCAAATTTTAATTTAACCAATCGCCTTATGAATCGCCGGGAAGTAACTAATTTTATTTTAAAAGATAATTTTGTATATATAATTAACAACCTTCAAGCTCTATATAATTATTGAGCACTTGGAAGTCACGTGTAAAGCAGCACGCCTTGAAACCACTTTTACGATGACCCAAACCGTAAATCAAAATTTGTTTTACTACCCAACAAAAAAATCCTGTCTCCTGGATCGGCATCATCTGATCTAAGAGATGATCCAACGGTCCATATTTAATGAGTACAAACCCTGAAACTTCCTGGAGAGAGAAGTTTCGTATAACAGAATCACCTTCGTTCCTCGTGCAGCCGCTTTTCCTCTCGTTTCACCCAATCATAAAAACCCACGTGTCAACCATTCTTTTTTGGCATGTTCGTCATTTTCTCTTCACCCAATCATCGAATACCACGTGGCTTTCCATTTCTTTCCTTTATTTTCTTCTTTTAATCCTCTGCTTCATTTTCATTCTCTGTTTCTTCTTCTTCTTCTCTGTCTCTCTCTGGTGATGGAGTCAGGTTACGAATTCGACTCGTTCTCTGAGTTACCGCCGCTTCCACAAGTGTACAATCCCATGGAGTATTCTTCCTCAAGCTATCCCTACGCCATTACTCCTCCCGAATCCTTACCTCCGTTTCCTTACTCCGATTTCACTACCTACGCCGGCGGCTTCGCCTTCTCCGACCAACACGGTGCAGACTCGTGTCTTTCACTCCTCAACAATGACTTACTCACCGAGTCGACTCGTCTCGAGAAGCTCTTCTCCCTCGACTCGTCTCTCTCCCTCCTCACTCGCGACTTACTCACCGAGTCAACTCAGCTGGAGAAGCTCTTCTCCCACGGCGACGTAGCACTAGCCACACCGTTTCTCCACTTGCCAGATCTCCACTCCATAGAACACTCCACCGCCGTGGAGGTCACGAAGTCGCCGCGTCTCTCTCTCGCTCCCGTGACCACCAGACACGACGTCGACGCGAAACGAAGCACCTTCACGATCTCACCGTGCTCCTTTTCAAAATCTAAATCTCCGGCGCGTCCCTCGTCGTCGTCACTCGGTGGTGGTAGCAGGCGGAGGAAAATCTCGGACAAAATCAGGTCGCTGGAGAAACTCATGCCGTGGGAGACGAAGATGAGTTTGGCTACGATACTCGAGGAAACGCACAAGTACGTCACGTTTCTCCAGTCTCAGATCGCTTCACTACGTTGGATGCCTCTCGAATCCGTCTACCCAACCAAACCGGGAGAAACAGGGAATACCAATCTCCTCAAGTCTCTGACGAGACAACAGATTCTTCAGGTCATTGCAAACTCTCCTGGTTCACGTAACGTGCTCTACACGCGCGGAGTTTGTCTCTTCTCCTATGAACATCTTCTTTCCGTCAAGATGATGACTGAGTCCACCAGAAGAAACCTCTGAAACAACAAAACAAAACATCTCAAGTTTTTTTTTTCTTTCTTCTTGCTTGCTCTGTTTTTTTCTTGATTATTAGAAGGTTACATAGCGTATGATCTAGTGATAGTATGAAGCCATTGCTTTTCATTTTACAGGTTTCAATCATCTTTTTCGCAATATTATAAAAAATGAAGATTCCATCAATAATCAAAAACACAAAGCAAACCAACAATAACATAGAAAAAGGTTCATACAGAACGAAACCAAATCACATAGTTTCCCTCAAATAATTTTCTAGAAAACATTTTGGAGATGAAAGAAGAAAGGAGTTCACACTTCTTCCTGAAAATCTCTAGCTCCATGAGAAACAGAGCCTTGACTTCTTCATTCAACTGTTTCGCATCCTCATCTCCAAGAAGCTTGCCTCTCTCATAAGCATTGTCTTCAGGAACCAAACCTTGTTGAGCAACTATGGTGCCAATAATACTCTTCAAATAAGGATACCGAACCCAAAACTCATCTTCCTCCTCACTATGATTAGTCTCAGTTTCTGTATCAGCAGTAAAATAAAAACAAATCTTATAAGAAACTTTCAGGACAGGACATGAACTGGTCGCTGATTAGAGTAGTAAAACGTCAGATTAGAAAGGAGATAGTGGTGATATGTGTACCTCTTGTACTGTTGATTTCAGACGATTCGTCTTCCGATGGATAAGAGATTTTGGAGTCGCTTAAGTCTTCATCGGATGATGGTTCGGAGTTGTTGAGGAGATCAATAGGAACCGCCATCGACTTGGAGATTTGAAGAGTTTACAGTTTCTAGAAAGAGTTTTGGGGGAGAAACGAAGAGTCGAAGGTGAAGGAAGCGAGTACATAGTGAAGTATAGGGCTGGGCAAATAAACCGAGACCCGAAAACCCGAACCGAATCCGATTCGATAAAAAAGAATCCGAACCGATCCGAACCCGACATAAATACCGAATGGATCTTGTTTTATGGTATTTTGGGTTATGGGTATTATCCGAACTGAACCCGAACTTAAATGGATATCCGATAGAACCCGAAACATTTAAAACCCTAAAAAGATCTTGTACCAAACATCATCTCACTCCTAATATGTATCTGAAATACATTAAAATATTAAACATCTAAAATAATTATCTATTACATAAATATTGGTGGTTCTATTATATGAAAATTGATGTTTGAAGGTGGCGGTTGAAGCTTAAAGTTTTTAGATTTTGGTTTTGTTTTCACTGAACAATGTTTCTCATTTTATGAGAACTTGGTTTTTGTTTTATTTTTTCATTTTTTTTTTTTTTATTAATAAATATATTTACATTTCATTTGATTTTGAATGATTACGTTTGATGTTTCTTTCTTATTTTTGAATCAATTTTACTTACTTTTTAGTTATAAAATAGTTACAAATTATGTACTTTAAAACCGAAGAACCAATTTACTTATGTTTTGGTTATAAAGTAAGTACAAATCATGTATTTTTAAACTGAAGAACCGATTGGGACCCGAACCCGAAAGTACATGGGGTTATACCGGTTCTTCAAAGATTTACTAACCCCGACCCGAACCCGATAGAACCCGAACCGGTCCCGAACCGAGCTTTCATATAATCCGAATGGGGCTGATTTTGATAAACCCGAAAAACCCAAAACCCGATTGGACAAAACCGAAACCCGATTGGGACCCCGAATGCCCATGCCGCCTAGTGAAGTATACGAAGGAGGGGAGAGAGAGATCATAATTTGAATTAAATTGTATTTTTTATTTTTACTTGTCCAGCTGTTGTTGATTCAACCGGTTCTGATTCTGAACCAAAATAATGAAAACCAGTAACCAAACTAAACCGAAACCTGAACCTGAACCAAGCTCAACAAAAGACTTCTTTTGTTTGAAAATAAACCGTATGTACTAAATCACTAATTATTTAACTAATTTACGTGCGGAGGCATCAACTTCACAAGAAACCGTATGTACTAAATCACTAATTATTTAACTATTTCTTAAATTCTTTTGGGGAATTAAACTTCTTAGATGCTGATGAGGTTTTCAATTATGAAACTGATTCTAACTCGTTTTAAGTCTAGATTAATGTGCTTTGTTACTGTTCTTGTAGTTAACCATTGTTACTGTTCTTGTAGTTAACCAAAATATATGTCAAGTTATAATTTGTATATATAAAATATAGTTTAACATATATAAATAGTTTTGAAATTATAAAAACATAAACCATGTCTAAATATATAAATATAATAAATTTATAAACTATTTTATAACAGTTAATCTAATAGACATAATCATATAAATACATAAAAGTAACAATTAATATAACTAATAAACATTAATAAATATATAATCTATTATATAATGAGAGAGTTGTGCTCTCTCCTGAGAGAGCCACGTCAGCATATGGTGGGTCCCACACAATATTTTTTTGTAAAAATAATTATTTGCATGCTTTAAGAGTCGAACCTTGCACCTCTCAGTGCTTATTTGATTGACATAACCAACTGAGCTACAAGAGATTTTGTAAAATAGACGGTCGAAATTTTATTTATTCTTTACGAGACCGGAAACACATGCATCAATTATAGTTGGGATTGCGGGTCAATCTTGACCCGAAAACCCGCAGATCGATTCTTTTTTTTTGTTCAAAATTCTGACTCGCCTAATCCACTAACAAAAAGTCTTAAATATGCACCCGCCCCACTAAACTTACGGATAAGCCGCAAGACACGCATATAATATTAAATTTAATAAAATAATTATTTTATTATATATTAAATATTTTATATAAAAATAATTAAAGTAATATTTAAAATTAAAATAATAATTTTATATGTT
>MU108989.1:0-20305 GCA_012274485.2 Sinapis alba | reverse complement strand
TGGCGAGCTCCACGACTAAAGAAGGTAAACATTTAGGGTTTTCTTGTATGGAGAGACTTACTCGGCCTTTACGGTAACCGAACAACGTACCGGTCACTCTTGACGTGTTGTGATGTGGGTCTGCTACGCCTAAACCGGGATTGATAACCGGGATTTTGCATGCTATGGATGATGTAGTGAAGATAGGGAAAGAGCGAAAGACGGTGCGTAGGACTTTGAAAACGTTTGATTTGTTTTTCTTCTTTTTTGAAGGTGGTGGCTCGAGGAGATTGTTCTGACGTGGCGGCGTGGTTGTGGTGGTGGCTGGAGAAGATGATGGAGACGAAGGAGGAATTGAGGAGATGGAGGAGGATGAAAGGCTTGTAGCCATTGGCTTTGATGATGCTCTCATTAGACGATCGATCGTATGGTGAAGAAAGAAGGAGATAAGACTTCTTCTTCTTCCTTTCTACGACCGACGACTAATCAACCAACGTTCTTGTAGAAATGTTAAGTTTTGTTTTTGTTATTATATTAGTTCTCTTCCTCCTTTTCTTGAATTGTTTTTTTTTTCTCTCCTATCAATCCTTATCCATGAATTTTGTTTTTTGTTTTCTTTTCTAAATTTCGTTTTTGTTTTCTTCCTTTTTAAGAAAAGGTAATGGGAATTTGAATGGTGATCTCAAGGTGAAAATGAATATATATATATATTAGCTAAAACAGAAAAATATTTTTTTGTCAGTTTTTCACTTTCTAAAGCTTGGTTTTTAAATATAGTAGGCAATAACTAAAACTGTGTAATTATGCGATTATTTCATCAGGATCCGTGGAGCAATGGTAGCACGTCCAGACTCCAGAGCAGAATGTTGTGTGGTCGATTCACATTAGGTTCAAAACTCCCGAGAATTTTATCCTCTAACTTTTTCCTCTATTACAAAATCCACCCCCATTGTTCTTGTCCTTTCTGAATAATGTCCTCAAATTGTTTTCATCCATCTGTAAGAAATGTTATCACAGGGGGAAGTACTCGTCCTCTCTCACGACCAAAAAATGAGTGTGATTTAGTAATATACATGTCAGTTTTCGGTAAAACCGAATGAAACATTTGTCTATGACCCAAATTTTTTTTTAAAAAAAAATTGTATAGATATTAATCCCCAAATTTGCAAAAAAATTTTTGTTAAATCCTTATTAAATCGCTTATAATCTCTAATATCTCATGACTGTAGTATTGGCCATGAGTACAAGCTATAGCAGCATATGCTTCCAGCCATTTTTTAAGTATCTATTATTTTGGCCTTAAATTTTCAAATCCCCAGTAGCCAAGTTAGTTTAGGTGCATATTTAGTGTGTTGTAAGCGTTAAATTCGAATCTTATTAACTACATTCTTATCTTCTTTTTTACTGTTTTTGGTTACTAAATAATAGGCTCAAAATATATTTTTTTCCTTCTAATCCTTAATTTTCCCGGGCCGGGCCTGCATGGCCGGCACTGAACATGCCATTTATAGCTCCAACGTTTTGATCCTCTTTATAAACCCCAAAAGGAGAGACACACACAGAGAAAATCACCTCTCCGTCCAGGTTTTGGTAGAGTCTTTGGTGTCATTCCAAAAGAGAGTCTTTGTCAATACTTACCTGCAAAGTTTACAAGTATCATAAAATCTCTACTTTGTATGTGAAAATCTATCATTGAAACAAACATTGCTAATTTTGCAACTGAGAATGAAAATGATTCCAAAACCAACAAACTGGTGTCTTTCTCTCTGGATTTAAAAACAGTCCAACAAACCAAATTAAGAACCCTACTAATGTGATCCCAGTTTAACACAGAATAGGTACAGAATAGAAAGAGCATCATATATAGCTTGCAAGTGAAATATGTAATGTTACAATTAAAATAAAATTATATGTATCACATTTATACAGATTACAAACTAGTTATGTTCCATATATTTTCAATGCTAAATAGTTTTATTATCAAGTTGTTGGACACAAAACTGTGAATTTGTAAAATTGTGTATTCTAAATTACTATTAAAATCATGTAACATAATCAATATATCAGTCTTATTTGTAAGTTGTGTACTATCTGACCATTTACTATACATATTTTTCAACATAGTATTTATATTCATACATATTATATAACTGATAAAGTTTAGAGTGCAATACTTTCTAATGAGATAATTAAAATGATTAGTTCTTCAATTCTTTTTATATAACTATAACTTTAATTTTGATCTTCTAATGAACATTATGTAAATTCCATATTAACTATTAAGACGGTGTAGTATAAAGACTAGAGAATATTTTAACATTGGCAAACATGAACTTTTAGAAAGACATGAAGCTTTTGGAAAGAATGAACTACTACTTTAATTTATTTATCAAACACAATCCGGCAACAGTAATGATCACAGACTCGCAAATTTTGTGTTAATATTTGATGTGTCATTGAAAGAAAGTGATTTTTATTATTAGTGTATATCTTCATTTCTTAAATATAGGTAGATTATCACTTAATCGATGTAGTGTAAAGAACATTTTTTAAAAAACTACGTAAAAGACATGAAACTTTTAAAAGGGGTTTTATAGATTCTAAGATAGAAACCACAAGTCCTATTTATATTCGTCTGAACAAATCTCTTGCTTCCAAGGACGAGACATTTTCAGTAAGCGACATACAAATGAATTGTAAGTTATTTTTTTCTATAATTCCAAAAGAGATCGTCAACGATTATTCAGTAGTTAGTTGGTTTCCTTGTTGAGTCATTTTGTTTGTAACGTGGAAACTGACTGTTTGCTACTAACAAGCTTCAACATTTAACTTATATTCATAAGTCTGAACTAAGATTTCTAAAATTAAACGTTAAATAAGTTATATAAGTCTCAAGACATCTTTAAGAAAAAATGTTAAAATGTTGTCGTTTAAACGTTAATTAAACTATCTTTACTGTATAACCTCTATGATTAATCTTTGGTTTGTTTCTTCATCAATCGTAGCTCGAACAGCAACGATCGTTATTCTTCTAATCGTGTTTCTTCAAAACACTACTGCGGCTAAGAAAAGACAGCACAGTATTGTTGCGTCTAACGCTGCGGTTGCGACAGACCATGGAGAGTGTTCTAAAATCGGAATGAATATTCTTCGTCAAGGAGGAAACGCTATTGATGCGTCTGTGGCCGTTGCTCTCTGTTTGGGGGTTGTGAATCCAGGGTCTAGCGGTCTAGGCGGTGGATCATTCGCAGTGGTTAAGATGGCTAGTGGTAAAGAAATTGCTTTTGATTTTAGAGAGGTCGCTCCTCTACGAGCCACTGAGGTATTACAGCGTTTTAGTAATTAATATATTTCCTTTTCCTCTTATTGTGTTTTGAAATAAGTTTTTTTTCTTTGAACGTTTTTGCAACATATATAATCGTTTTTCTTATATAGCTCTTGGTGTAGAACATACCTTATAGGGTAATAGCTTTTCTTAACACTCTTCATTATATATGTAGATACGAACGAGCTTAAATGACGTTTCTCATACATGTTTCATATTTGAATGATTGATGTTTTAAATTTTATTTTTATATTTAAAAATTAATATTCCAAATGGTAATTGATGTGCTTATTTTTTAAAATAAAAACATGTAAAAATATGAGTGTTGAAAATTTATTAGAAATACTAAAAATAACAAACAAGAAATGTATTCATTCTTTGAATTTAGAAAAGTATAAAACATTAGTCTTTCAAATAGGGAAGAAGTAGTATATAGTAACATGAGTATTTTTAATGCAATCATGAACTTAAGTAGCAGTTCTAAATTTACAATTCATGTTATTCTGAAGTTCCAACCGCTATCATTAACTTTGATTAGCTTTTTCCTGACATATGGATCATAGACATATAGTCCCCTTTTTTTTTGAAACGCTGTCATATCCTTAATTAATTGTTTTAGTGCAGAAATATATTTATATGGAGATAACAGCGTTTTCAAACATTTATTTCCTCTGATTATATATGTGCTTTGAACGCGGCCTTGAGCTTAAGTAGCTTTTTCCTTAACGTTCTTAATGTAGGATATGTATGGCGGTAATCTTGAACTAAAGAAGAAAGGACCCCTATCAGTAGCTGTTCCCGGGGAAGTCGCCGGTCTATTCACGGCTTGGAAACAACTCGGAAAACTACCGTGGAAGCAATTAGTTTACCCCGCAGAGAAACTGGCAGCTGAAGGATACATGATTTCTAAGTATCTTTATATGCAGATGAACGCGACTAGGGATGATATTTTAGCAGACAAAGGTGGTCTCTCTGAGCTATTTGCTTCAAATGGTGAGCTCAAGAAACCAGGGACGATTGTTCATAACCCAAAATTGGCGTTCACACTTAAGCAAATCGGTGAATATGGTCCAAAAGTGTTTTACAATGGTACCGTTGGGGTTAACCTGGTGAATGATATACAAAAGTTGGGAGGGATAGTAACTTTGAAAGATTTGCATAGTTACAAAGTTAAAGTTAAGAAACCATTATCTAACGATATTCTTGGATACCGATTACTCGGTATGCCTCCTCCTTCATCTGGTGGCCCTTCAATGGTGCTTGTAAGTCTGTTTTTTTTTTTTTGGCTAAAAATGTGACATTTCATTAAAACCTAGATTTATTTTTTGGGAGGGGTTTCTTGTGTTGCAGGTTTTGAATATTCTTTCTCAATATGGAATTCCATCGGGTGTTGCGGGTCCGTTGGGTGTTCATCGACTAGCTGAGGCTCTAAAACATGCATTCGCAGTCAGAATGAACCTAGGGGATCCAGATTTTGTAGATGTTACTAAGGTTGTTTCTGATATGTTGTCTCCAAAATTTGCAGAAGAACTGAAGAAAAAGATTAACGATGACAAAACCTTTGATCCTAAATATTACGGTGGCAAGTAAGTAATTTGATCTATTAATGAAAGTCTATCTTCTCTGAGTTGAGTTATCGATGTTTCTTCCCTAAATATATGTAGATGGAATGAGATCCACGATCATGGGACGAGCCATTTCTCTATAATAGATAAGGAGAGAAATGTTGTAGCAATGACCACTACAATAAACGGTTACTTTGGGGCAATAAAGCTGTCTCCGAGCACAGGAATCGTTCTCAACAACCAAATGGACGATTTCTCTATCCCCATGAAACCCCAACCAGATGTGCCGCCTCCAGCACCGGCTAACTTCATCCGTCCCGGGAAACGACCGTTGTCCTCAATGTCTCCCACCATTGTACTCAAGGTAATTAAAAAAAAGCATGTTACTTGCACTACAAGAAACTCTGAATTAGGGTTCTAATGACATGATTATTGCGAGGTTCTTAGGGTAGGGTTCTTAAGAGCAGCTTTATCCCACCCAAAAATTGGGTTTCTTAAGAAAAAGGTAGTGGGGAGGACCCACATTTTAAGAAGAACCGCATGTAAATGTTGTCAAATAAGAGACTCTCTCTCCTTGGTTCTTGTATTGTTCGCGGACCCCACTGACACATGGCGGTCCGCGATTGGTTACTTTTTTTTTTTTTTAATCACACGAAAAACGCAAAAAAAAAAAAAAAAGTTTAAGAAACTTAAAAGGGGTTTTGTGGGATAATGATGCTCTAAGAAACGTCTCTTAACTTTTTTCTTAGTTAAAGTTAAGAGACGGTTTTTATATTATGCTAAGAACTCCGTTCTAAAAACCATCCAATAATCATGGTCTAGAGGACAATGTTTTTCCTGCTTTGATTTCCGTGCGCAGGACGGTAAAGTGAAAGCTGCAGTTGGTGCGAGTGGAGGATTGTACATCATTCCTGGAGCAACACAAGTTTTCTTGAATCATTTTTTCCTCAACATGGATCCTCTCTCTTCCGTCATGGCTCCAAGAATCTTCCACCAGGTTTTTTTTACCCAAAATAGAAACTTTCTTGTTTTTGTTTGGTTCATAACTAAATTTTTTTTTTTCTTTGTGATGTCATATTTTTTGCAGCTGATACCAAACCGGATTTCGTATGAGGATTGGAAGACGGTTTACAATGATCATTTCGAGCTTCCTAAAGAGACAAGAGACGTGCTTGAGAAGAAAGGTCATGTCCTAATGCCGATCGCCGATGGGGCGATTTCTCAGTTCATAGTTGTAGAATCAGGTGGAAATTCAAACGGAACGAGTAGGCTTGTAGCAGTTAGTGATCCAAGAAAAGGAGGTTTCCCCTCAGGATATTAAGATTAGATTCCATAATTTATGCATGGAACTTGCTATGATTATATATTAACCATTAATCATGAATAAAAATATATAATTTACTTTTATTTTATTTTTGCGATAGTAGTGATCCATATATAGTTCTAAATGGTAATTATGGAGAATATTGGAAGTACGTAAATCACTAATCTTATGCTCATGCGTTGGTAGGGTTGTGGTGTGAATCACAGTGTCCCCTTTCTAACATGGGAGCTACATATTCAAATCTGTATGTCGACATGTTGGCATAGAACAAGCTATCAATAATACATAACCATATGATGACTCAAAGAAAAAAAATACGAAAACAATAAAAGTTTAGTTCATTTCATATATGCCACATCTCACAACAATCAAATCAAACTTCGTGGTATACGATAAAAATGGCCTACGATTGGATCTATACATTAAGAATATTTCTCTCTAACGTAATATATTTGTTTGTATTGGTGATTAGACAAATAAATATGATGAGTTCGGTAGCAATACGTATCGATGACAAACTAAAGCCAAATTCAAGAGTTAAGAATAATTATTAATAGACCATACAAATCAAATGCGTTGGTTGTTATTAGCATGCCTTTATTGTGTTAGGTTTGACAAGTGATACTAGTCATGTACACGTCTAACTCTTCCATGTTTCACTATTTTATTAAACAAATGAAATAGGTACGATCGCTATCGTATGAGAGCACCATTAAAGAGGTGCTTAGAGTGGGATATTTAGGCAAAAAATAATATAATAATGGATGAGTGCCATAAAAGGAGTGTTTATGGTGTTTGTTTAAGTATTGATGCTTGTATTGTTTGCGGGTCTCACTGATACGTAGCGATCCACAATTAGTTCGTTTATTATTTTTATATTTTCTTTTTTAGAAAAAAAACAAAACAAAAAAAATTAAGCACCCCATAATGGAATGCTAAGGGTTAATGATGATCTGAGGATTTCTATTAATTAAGTCTAATCACTAAAAATGTATATCCTTGCAACCATTCAAATAACAATGGTGTATTTATTTTGGACGCATATGACGGCTGATCCGTAGCATAATGCACTGATTTTACTTCTTCAATAATGCATGACGATTATACGACATATCATCATTTATTTCCGTTAATCCCTTTCGTTTTGTTAATTAATACTTCATTTTATACTGGAAACATATTTTGCTTGGTATTATCATCGTATTTTTTTCTTACATCAATGAACAATAAATAAAATTAAACCTTAATCTATAGAAAATGCGAATTTGGAAATCCAAACTTAACAAGCATAACCAACATAGTACACAGTTGAAAGAGAATTTTGAGTAATTCGTGCGAGATTGTTCATCAGTGTATTTTTTGTTCATGGTATTTGTTAGAGTGAGAAGGAAATAACGTTTTACATTGTTAGATTTCTTCCATAAAAATGCGAAACTGACCATTCTATTAGTATAGATACCATTTTCATTAATCAAAAACAATCCATTGCAAACATCAGCAGAATCTTCATCTATTTCATTAACCAAATCAAGATTTTACATTTAGCATATAATATCTACCATACCATCTACAAAAGATTAGCGCACATCATCTTTTTGGTATTTTGGGTCCGCCAGATAAGCATTCTCTAGAAACCTCAAATTCGTTAGTTGAACATCACTCCATAGAGTCATTTCTATTATGCAACACACAGAATTTATACTTTCGTAAATTTTTACATTTCAATTTTTTCAAATATACCATAAAATTCATTAAAAATTACTATTATTTTTTTTGGAAATTTCCAAAAAGCCTCATATTTGTAAAAAATGATGAAGTTAGAAATACTTCTGAATTCAAGGAAATCTTTGACAAATCTCAAATCTGGATGACTTAAATATTTTAAAAGAATATTTTTTCTGTTTTATTTTAATTATCTTTTTAGGTTTATACACATATATTAAAAACATATAATTTTGTATATTTTTAAAATAAAGATATAATTATATATACACATAATTATATTTTAATCAATGGAAAAATAAATTTAAAATTTTATTAATAATTTTTGAATTAAAAACAAAAATGATATTTAATTTATGACAAAAATTTAAATTTAAAACGATAAATAATTAGAAACAGAGGAATTATAAGTTATTGATTCCTTATCTGCTCATCATGGGTCACATTGTACACCTCTTGGCTTTAACTTTAAATTAATAAACTCGAGGATCTAATAATATCTTGGACAGTCCGCCTCTAGTCAGCAACACGTCATTGTTTTAATCTGCAGAGGATAATTAATACTCCCTCCGTTTTATATTAGTTGTCGTTCTAAGTTTATGCACACAGATTAAGAAAATATTTAATTTTACATATTTTCAAAATAAAAATACTATTACCAATACACCTAACCATATATCAACCAATAGAAAAATAGAACAAAGAATATTATCAATAAATTTTGCATTGAAAACCGAAAATGACACTTATTTTGAAACAAAAATTCTACTCCAGAACGACAAATAATTCAAAACGGAGGGAGTATGTGCGGTGATGTGTGACTGTGTGTCAGTAGTCAGTACCTTATAGACAGCAAATCTAATTCGCATGGAATCTTTTTGAGCCACGTCATCATTTCTCAAACTATTTGATTCCATCCAATGTACACAGAACTCCAATAGTTTAACTAACCTAAAGATTGTCCTAATCTTTCTCTAACTGCTCCGTACAGAAAACAATGGCTTTGCAGAGACTTCTCAAGAGAGTCGTCGCTAGAGCTTCAACTTCCTCCCGGATCCATTCCCCTGCGATCACCTTCCTCCACTACTCCGATTACTCCACCTCTTCTCCGCCGCAGCTTCCGCCGTTCGAATACCAGCCGCAGCCCTACAATGGTCCTTCCGCCGATGAAGTTTACCAGAAACGGAAGAAGTTTCTCGGACCTTCTCTTTTCCATTTCTACCAAAAACCTGTACGTTCTCCTCGTGACTTTGACTGCGCCAAATCGAATAGTTTTATTGAAATGATTACTATTTTTGCATTCTTATGGATCTGATTAATATCGGCTTTTGTGGTTAAAGACACACTAATCAATGTTGTGTGTGTTCTGTATTTATTGCAGCTTAACATCGTAGAAGGGAAGATGCAGTACTTGTTTGATGAAACCGGTAGGCGTTACCTTGATGCCTTTGCTGGAATAGTCACTGTCTCATGCGGTCACTGTCATCCCGACATACTCAATGCTATTAACGAACAGAGCAAGCTTCTTCAGCACGCAACAACCATATACCTACATCACGCTATAGGCGATTTCGCTGAAGCATTAGCTGCTAAGATGCCTGGAAACCTAAAGGTTATATAGTGAGGTTTATGTTTATTGCTTTTTGTTGATGAATCTGTAAGCTTTTATGATTTTGGATGCAGGTTGTGTACTTTGTGAATTCTGGCTCAGAAGCTAATGAGCTAGCAATGATGATGGCTAGGCTTTATACTGGTAGCCTTGAGATGATTTCTTTGAGAAATGCTTATCATGGTGGTAGTTCTAATACTATTGGACTCACAGCTCTTAACACATGGAAGTACCCTTTACCACAGGTTTGTCCCCAAGTTTAAATTGATTCGTTAGAGAAGTTTCATATGCATTTGTGTGACCAATATAGTCTTTAACTTCACCCATGAGAGTTAAACTTTTATGGAATATAATTCTCTGTGAACATGTGTTTGTAACTTTTGTTAGCCAACTTTGATATTATGCAGGGGGAGATCCATCATGTTGTAAATCCAGATCCATACCGTGGAGTTTTTGGTTCTGATGGTTCTATGTATGCTAAAGATGTACAAGACCATATTGACTATGGTACTTCTGGTAAAGTGGCTGGATTTATTGCAGAGACCATCCAGGTTTTTTTCTTTCTAAAAGAACCATTAGTAACTTATTTTCTTTTGTGTTACACCTCTATTCACCATGTGATTACTCTTTAAACCCTCAGGGGGTGGGAGGAGCTGTAGAATTGGCTCCTGGTTACTTAAAGTCGGTTTATGATATTGTACGCAAAGCTGGTGGTGTATGCATAGCCGATGAAGTCCAAACTGGATTTGGCAGGACAGGAAGTCATTATTGGGGTTTTCAGACACAAGATGTAGTTCCTGACATAGTCACAATGGCAAAGGTTTGTCAAAATAAGTTTTTTACCATTTGCTCTCTTCTCTAATCATCTACTACATTGAGTGTTGATACCGGTTTTGTTCACAGGGAATTGGAAATGGATTGCCATTAGGAGCTGTGGTGACTACACCAGAGATCGCTAGCGTTTTAGCTACAAAGATTCAGTTCAACACTTTTGGTGGGAACCCGGTGTGTTCAGCTGGTGGACTTGCTGTTCTAAACGTTATTGACAAGGAGAGACGCCAAACACATTGTGCTGAAGTTGGTTCACACCTTATTCAACGTTTGAAAGATCTGCAAAAAAGACATGATAGTAAGTAAACAAACAATCTCAAGGCTTTTCTAATCAGATAACTACTCTGTCTGATGACAAAAAAAAAAGTATATAGATATATATACTCTGTCTTTTTCACTTATAAACGTTTGTTTGGTTTCAAGTCATTGGAGATGTGAGAGGAAGAGGATTAATGGTTGGGATAGAGCTTGTGACTGACCGAAAGGACAAGACACCAGCCAAGGCTGAAACAGCTGTCTTGTTTGAGCAACTTAGAGGTAAAACAAACATTATAAGCCATTAATGTATCCATTCCAACTTACTGGTATGCTTTAAGATCTTACTCTTTCTTCTCTATATGAAGAGCTTGGCATCCTCGTCGGAAAAGGAGGGCTCCATGGGAATGTTTTCAGGATAAAACCACCAATGTGTTTCACCAAAGACGATGCAGGTAAGATTCATATCTACATATTTGCTCATATACAGTTCTTTTTATTTTTGGTTCAAACGAGATGTATAATGTAGCTAATTGTGTTTTGTATACACAGATTTCTTGGTAGATGCATTGGACTATTCCATCTCCAGGTTGTGAAGAAAGTCTTTATGGATCGTATGATCTGTTTTTAATGTTTCTCATTCCTTTTTTATGAACCAATCCAACTCTCTCCTCTTTTGATTTGCGAATAAATAAAATAGATTACAAGCATTTTTAGCCATTCTACTTTATATAGTAAAGTTTTTCCATTATTAAAAAATGTTTCTCACCTTGATTGATTGGTGAACCCTTAAGTCTTGCAAAACGTCACGTCCCAAAACATATCCACATACACCATAACACATCTTTCATTTCTTCGTAACTGAACCAATGTCACGATCAAGATCGAGTTTTCTAAAGTTCAGCAATCGTGGCGAAGCTATATAAAAAGGAAGAGGAGGAGAGAAAGAAAGTAATGGAGGAGGAAGAAGAAGAAGAAGACACCTTCGAGGATGCCGTATGCACGAAGACACCATCTAGAGTCAACACACCTTTGTCTGTAATCACCGAAGCGTTCGAAAACCTTGCAGATCTGCTGAAACCAGACATATCAACTGATGAGGACGGTTTGAGTCTTGACGCTTTCTGCAATGCATGCACTCACGTCTCTATCCTCTTCAGCTGCCTCGGATTAGCATTCAAATTTGCGGAGATGGAGTACATCTCCAAGGTTAAAGACTTGGTTGAAGCCTCGAAAACATTAGACACGTTACAAAACATTTTGGACCTAGACGTGGAGAATGAGACGGTGAAAACACCAGGAAGCCGTTCGCGTAACCTACGACGTGTGAGACAAGGCTTAGACCTAATCCGAGCAATCTTTGAACAGTTCTTGATGACAGATGAGTATTCTTTGAAAAACGCTGCGACAACAGCGTACACGGAAGTATGCGCACCGTTTCATACATGGGCCGTTAGAACAGCGGTTTATGCTGGAATGTATACACTTCCGACGAGGGATCAACTTCTATTACGGCTCAATGAAACTGATCAATCTGTTGAGAAGAACATGAGGAGATACATGGAAGCTTCACGACCTATTATAGAGTATATTGACAAGCTTTACATTGAAAGGAACATTAAACTCGACTGGTAACAGTTTTTGGTCGTCTACGTCAAGTTTGTCCTTGTAAATTACTAATTTTATTATTAAAATTATTCAATTTTTTTTTTGTTCTCCTTGTAAATTGGAGCTTTTGTCTGAAGGCCAAAAAAAGAAAGAACGAGAGAATTTGTCAGCGTACGTTGAGCAAATCAAAACGTTTTCAAAACGAAATAGAGCAATGAAAAGATATCTTCCTTTTCTATTTGTGATTACAACACTTGACACAATTTTCATTAAAATTAATTTTCATATAACATGATCATCAAAGTCTGGGTGGTGTAGTCGGTTATCACGCTAGTCTCACACACTAGAGGTCCCCGGTTCGAACCCGGGCTCAGACATTATTTTTTTTTTAATTTTTAAATTAAGCAAAAGGCCCTTATAGCGACTATGAACATTTCATTAAAGATGTGGACTGAGAAGACAAGATAAATAGAAAAAGAAGAGTCTCATTAATGGATTGGCCTTTAGAGAGAAGTATGAGACAGTTGGCCCTCGACACTTGTTTTACGCTCAAAACTAGTAACTATATTCGGTAGTAATAATATAACTATAAAGCAACAATTTTTTTATTCAGATGATAATACTAACTCATCTGTTATTTAAAGTCAAAATTTAGACGCGACATATAAACAGCTATAACAATTTCTTTGGAACTAGAATACTAAGGCGATTTTGAACCATATATACACTTCGTTAGTTCGTTATTTATCGCTGAAGACATCAGACATTTTATATAAAAAATAACATCTTGTGCAATTTTCTTGTTAAGGAATATATTACTGGAAGAAAAAAATCACTTATGATAAGAAAACGAATATAATATAGGTGGAAATTTTTGTTTGAGTATAAACTTTGGTGCACCTGAATTAAATATAAATCTTCAAACCCATGGCTATATATGGGCTAACACATTTACATATATATATATATATATATATATTTGTTAATGCTAATTCCTTATCTATTATTTGAGAAGAATTATAAATTTTAAGCTATGTTATGGGTAATTAATAGAATGATTTTTAAAATATTTAGAGAAATAGATTATCCATCTTAACATATTTTAATTAAAAAAATTGTATTGAACAATTATTGAGAATTTAATAATTTTATTTTAAAATCTGCATTAGATTTTAAAAAATAATAATAAATTACTAAAAATACAAATAATCACAAAGTTATATTTATTTTAATATTATTTAAATTTAATTATATGTCGTATAAAATAAATAAAATAACTGTTTATATTCATTTATTATTAAATAATTATAAGTAAAAAATGGCTGGTGTGATTTATGTGTTCGCGTCAATTTAATTCTATATATAATAATTATTAAATTTTTAATTATTTAATATTTATTATTTTATTATTTTAGAAGATATAAAACGTAAAATAAATAATAATGCAAAAAATTAATTCATATACTTAATATATTCCAAACTTAGTACATGTTAACGAGTGAACTATTTTATTGATGTGGATTTCGAGAGTGGAGTGGCAAGTATTGTCCATTAGCAAATATACATAAATTTGAAATCCACGTGAACCAATAACTAAAGTCGATCCATTAAATCACATTTCTAACTAGTTTACTTAAAACTAATTGATTAGCCTTAGTTTAAATGGAATGAGTCGGTCAATTACAGCCAAATGTAGAAATAATTATGAAATTTCAAAAGTTATGTTGGTGAATATTGGTGCGTGTGCCCTTCCTTAAAGCATCTCAACTTTAGTTTTCCATTACAATAGCTTGGTGCTTATTTCAAGCGCTTGGTGCTAATTATATTAATTAACCATAAAAATAATTAATTAACACCCCCTTATTAGCATTTAGCACTAGCATGGACTTTAATATATTATCATCACTATCACCAATTCACCATGATGTTCTCTCTATATATATATGGTTGCGTGTATGTGAATCTATATACGTATTAGAGAATAATTATCCATAACATTTTCCATGGTTAAGTGTTACTAACTTAGTATTAAGTACCTTTGGTGTCAAGGTTTCTAAGTATTTTCTGTAAATGTAGAAGTTAATGAGGTCCCGGTGCTTCAATAATTATAAACAATCTAATTAATAAGTCAAAGCATAGTTTATTGATGAGTAGATAATCTAATAAGAAGTCAAAATATAGGTGGGGACTGGAGATTAGTGGCCAACTAGTCGAACTCCAGTTATTATTCCTTTATGTGAATTTGACTTGTTTATAAAGATAAGAGAAAAAGATGTTATATACTGCTCGAACAATTTCTAAACACATGTGCTTTGTAAAGGATATCACAAACACATAACATGCATACACATTTACATCAAATTAGATGTAGACATGCACGTTTATGTTTCTGCTTTAATATACGAACGATATTTTCTAAAATCATTGTGATAACCATTACCACATTTGCAGAAAAAAGAAGTTTTAATTTGATTTATAAAGAATAATATACACCTATACGTGCATATGATCTAATTTATATACATATATCACGTTATAAGACATGACATATGTAGTCAATTACGAAGCCGCCACTTAATACGATATATAATTTTTCTAAAATATGTAATCGTAACGTTATATGCATTTTTGTTTTATACACTCTCCGTTTCTTTTTATATTCTAGATTTTTCACACTTATTAAATAAATACGTACAATTTTAACAATAAATGCATTATTATCTATGTTTAATAATTTCTTATAATTTTTAACCAATCAAAATTCAGTAAACATAATTAATGTCGTTGAAATTTACAATTTGCTATTATTACATACATTGAAAATGTAAAATATGGATCTTTTAGAAACAATTTTTTTTTCTAAAACATTGATCCTTTTGAAACGGAAGGAATAATAAATAAGCTATACATATGCATAGTATCTGATTCGAATATGAGGGTATGCTATATTACTTACACATAAATGAAACTTAATTGCACAATCAATTATCATTCTATTCTTTTCATGTTTATTAAGGGTCTTTTAAGATAAATCTTTTAGTGGGATTTAAAAGACGTTTTTTTACTTTTAACTAAAAAAGTTAAAAAATTCTCTTAAATAAGATATTTAAAAAACGTTTTTTATTTTTTTGGTTAAAAGCTAAAAAACCATTTCTTAAATCTCGCTAAAAGATCCGCTTTAAAATACTCTCAATAAACATGCTTTAACACACCTCCTTACTACTCCCTCCGTTTCATTTTAGTTGTCGTTTTAGACTTCGACACACATATTAAGAAAACATTTAATTTTGCATATTTCCAAAATAAAAACACAACTACCAATACACCTAACCACATTTCAACCAATAGAAAAATAGATTAAAATAAAAAATCAATAAATTTTGCATTGAAACTATAAAACGACATTTATTTTGAAACAAAAATTTTACTCTACAACGACACTTAATCTGAAACGGAGGGAGTATTTGAATGTAGAAATAATTACGTTCTTCGGGAGAGGAAGATAATGGCTTCGAATGGTATCCAGATCAACAAAATGCAGATCAAACTCAAAATGCAGATCATGCAGAACAAATACAGATCAAACAGATCATGAAGAACAAATGCAGATCTAATTGATTAAGCTAATTAACCAAATAATAATAAAAAATTGTAAATTAGATATCTAAAATAAAAATACAATTTCTTATCAATTATTTTTTTCATTAATTTTATAAAGACAAAAAAATTTAAAACATTATATTTTAGGTAAACACAATTACAACAAAAAAACCGTAAAAACCAAAAAAAAATATTATCATTCTAATAAATATATTAAAACTTAAAATTATATAAAAATTATTAAAATGATAAAGAGTATTCCTTTTTCCTTTAACTATTTTTATAGTCCAAATTAAAATCGAATTAAGATCCAAAGACGTTAATTAAAGCTGGATATAAAATCCATAACCTGAATTTTGAACCGAACTCGAACCGAAAAACTGACTCGTACCAAGTCCAAAATGTAAAAAAAAACATGAATGAGTTTTGTAGTGTGTTATAAAACATATATGAACCCAAAATGTTATTAGCTGAACCCGAACAAATAAAAAATCTGAAAAGTATCTGAAAAACCGATATGATACAATTAAAATATGAATTATCAAATAAAAAATATTAAGTAATTATGAATAAAATTAAAAACATTTATGTAAATACAATTAAAATATAAATTATCAAATATAAATGTATATGCATAAATTTATTAAAATAATTTATATGTAAATATTAGTTACTTTGTGTAAATATTATACATGATTTTACTGTTCATATATTTAAAAGAATCAAAATAACATGTATAAATTGCAACAATATTTTTTTTAAAACTATGAATGTGCAAACTAAATATATCTATTTTTTATTAGCATATTTATAGAAGATAATATAAATAAGAGAATCTATTTTATATATCATTGCTATAAATAAACTCAGCTAAAAATAAATTGTTATACAAGTGAGAAATAAGAATATTAAAACATACATTTAAATAGATTTTTGATTAGTTTAAAAGAAAGTAAAAAAGTTAAATGAGATTTTTTATAAGTAACTAATAAAAAAATATGTTCGTACGTTATTGATCTTCGTCGTCCCACCTGCATTTGACCCTTGCCCATTTTCTTCTTGTCCATGCAGTTCAAGAATTAACACATTAATATATCTGCATGCAGTTTTTTAATTATTTTATTATTTTATTATGTTCTGCATTTTAAATGTTGAATGGGTAACAAATGCAGTACAAACTGCAAATTAAGTAATCTACTTTTGTCCTGTATTTTGTTCTGCACTCCATTCATACCCAATGTTTTTATTTGCTTGTTGCAGAAATTGATGTTATAATCAAATTTATTGATACGTACCTAATACATATAAAGCAAGTATACATGAGTGGTTGAACCACATCAGATACGATGTGCAAGCCTTTATACAGAACCTAGTTTCTCACCAATCGTATAAATTTATGAAATCGCTATTTCAGTTAAACTATTCTATCGTTTCGTCAATTTGATGATAAAATAATACTCCCTCCGTTTCGCAAAGAGTGTCGTTTTAGAGAAAAAATTTCGTTACAAAATAAGTTTCGTTTTAGGATTTCAATGCATAATTTATTGATTTTATTTTTCAGTTTAATTTTCTATTGGTTGAAATAAGATTAGGTGTATGGGTAATGATGTTTTTCTATAGAAAATATGGAAAATTAAATGTTTTCTTAATCTGTGTGAAAAACCTAAAATGATTTATTATGAAACAGAGAGTAATCATCAGTACACAGTTTATTGATCGACCTATGGGCTGCCTAATGCTATTCATCTAAGAATCCTACGAGCCGCCCATAAAGTAAAAGCTACGCCATTCCTAAGTTGGTAGTCTTTTCATAAAACTGATATATTATATTTGGAGATCAGTATATCTTGGAAGCATATAGTTAACTGTTACAAAATTTCAAACGTTAAATCGATAATAACTTATTAGTTGGTTATAAGATGTGAACAATATGCTAATTTATATAGTTTTGGTCGATAAATTATTTCAGATTACTTAGGGAAGTATGCAAAAATAATAATCATATTATACTGTATGGCGAAGATGAATATTATGAACCATAACTTTTAACTTATGTCACTAATATAAGAGCCGCCCTTAAAGCGAAAGTCACATATTAGATGACAATTCCTTATAGTTAATTAGTTGTAATGAAAACTAATTAACTAAATATAAAACAAGGGGTAATGAAGTCTTATAAACCACTATAAATAGGCAGTCGTCTTCAACCAAACTCAACATTCACTTGGAAACTCTCAACTACATAGCATTCTTACAACATTCTTAATTTCGTTAACAAACACTAAAGAGAAAATGTCATCCATAGGAGCAAGTTACGCACCCTTACATCTTATGCAGAAGCAGCTCAAAGAGAAGAAGTTAAAGAGAGAAAAGGAGAGAGAAGACAAAGCTCAAAGTCTCGCTGTCGTCGAAACCTCTTTGGCCGCCACAGGAAGGAAGTCTAACAAAATCTACCCTTCTCGCTCATCTTACAGTGAACAAGTAGAGAGACCAAATCACAAGAGTGAGATCTAAAGTAAAGAAGAGAATTCTTGGAGGACTAGTTCAGACAAATCTCTATGTAACTTGTCTTTTCTCTGTGGATGTAATATCTGTATATATGTGTATGTAGATGGGATGTGTGTAAAACATATCTTGGTCGTGTTTATAATTCCGTGGAAAGGTGTAATCTGTGAGTTACTTAGTGTCCCTGGTCATGTGTTAAATGTTGTTTGTATATGTTAAATGGGTTTACACTCCAGCTAAAATCTAATGACAAGAGAGCTTTACTTGACGATTGATACCATTGGTTTGTTAATACTTAATTTTTAAAGCAACAATTGTTCAAAGTTCCATAAAAAAGAAAAAAAAGAAGATGAAGAGCAGAGGGGTCCAGCATAATAAGTTCCAAGCAAAACTCTAGTAAAAACATAAGTCTTCTCCTGCGTTCTAATACTAGATAATACCGAAACCAAATTCAACAAAGTTCTCAACTTTTGTCCGCACTGAGCTAAGATTCCTAAGAGCCTCCTACGAAAACAATGACATGAGATCCACCAAGAAGCAAACAAGATCACTTGTTGTTATTAGCTGCAAGTTTAGCTGCAACTTGGTCCTCTGACAAGGGCAAGTAATATATCCTGGGGATAGCTTTTGTCTTCTTAAAAAGATCATCCAAAGTGACTATGGGAGGCTCCTGTTCCTCAGGGACTAGAGGAGGAGGTGGAGGAAGGCGTTCTATGACTGGAGGTGCTTTGGCTAAAGGCGGTGGTGGTGGCAAAGCAGTTGTTGGTGGGCGTGAAGGAGTCAGAGCTTGTGGCTGAGGCTTAGGCTGAGGAGGAGGAGGCAGAGGAGCTTCCAGTTTCGCCTTCACTTCTTCTGACCCAACAAATTCAGCTGTCAGAAGGCGACCTCCGTTAGATGGCCACTGGAGGTTATACACTGCTTCTCTTGTTGCTAGCGCTTCTTCAACTGAAGAATACTGCATTCACACCACAAGAGCAATCATTTACACGGCATTCTAAGGATATTTAGATAGTTGAAATCCTAAACCAAAAAGAATGAAGGGTCTTACTGATACATAGCAGTGGGTCTTAATGTTGTCCATCCAGAAACTAGTGACGTTTCCGGTTTTACCCAGAAGCTCTTGAACAGCTTTCAGTGTGAACGGCCTAAGGAAACGATCGATCCTGAGGGAATCCGTAGGCTCCTTCGATGATGGAGGAACTGCCAACATATGTTGAGCACATATATTATAAAACAACGAACAAGAGATGGTAACATACATATAGAGGTGATGGTTTACATACCCACACGTTCCTTGGGTCCATCCTCACTAACCGAAGAGTTAGAACGGGAGAATTCACGCTTCAGACCAGTTGACTTCGGTGTTGTAGTGGGTGCCGCACTATTATTGGCCTGTGCTTCAGGAACTTTAACACTCCCAGAGTTCCATCTGCGTTGCCTTTTCACAGGCTCATTGTTTCCAACAGCTTCTTGATCTACAATGAGGTAAAAGCAAAAAGATGAAACAACTATTAAACACTAGCAATATATGATTCACAAGCCGACATAGAAGATTAAACACAGACAATAACTGGTTAATAAAATCAATGAAATATGGGAAACCTTACCATTACCAGGAAGCTTTCTTTTGTCAGAAGCCACCAGTGGATGGCTTTTACTTTCAGTGGCTTCCCCTTTCCCAGCATCCAAAATATCAGTACGCCTTTGCTTCTTATCAGGAAGCATGTCATTGTTCTCACACTTATCCACCACTTCATGCGAAGTAACTGATTCGGTTTGCTTAGTCTCAGGCTCATCCTCCATAGACTCATCACCAGAACTTCTATCTAAATTCAACTTTTCTGAGTCGCCTGCATCGACATTATTATTATTTCCTTTGGTCATATCTGCTGCATTAGCAGCATCGCTGTCATCTCCACCTCCAACAGAAACCTTCTGCTCAGGTGGCTTCTCGACATCCATAGGATGCGATTCACCAATGA